>MU186378.1:0-61796 GCA_016904865.1 Pissodes strobi
CAGCCTCACTCCGTTCGGCTGTTAAACACGAGCGCGCCATGAAAAGTATCACTTTTCCTCCATATAAAATAATATACTATTTTACAAATAAGACCAACAAAATATCGCATACCGGCTTATATCTCAAAAACTAGCCCGCTAGAGGGTGTAACAGCCATCACTGTAAAATTAAGATTTTCGTCGTATTTTTACTGATTAACAGGTACCGAAAATATCTGGAGTTCAATTCTTACACATTTCCTGATTCTTTTTGTTCGCAGAACGAAGACTAATATTTGTTATATTTTTAATTAAAATATTTGTTAAATAATATTTTTTGTCAATGGTCAAGCCTACTTGAGTTAGTAAACGAATACCGTTAGCAGATATCATAAAGTCCGCGTGCATTCAATGATCAAAGTTCGAATTTCTTGAAGACCAAGCGAGATGAAACAAGTAATACCTTTTTTCCTTAAAAATATCCAGTTTATTACATTTTTTATTCAAAATCGCGATAAAGTTTTAAAAACATCGATTCATCGTTGCCATCCCTAATTATCATTGCATTGAAACACTTCCACAGGTGGAAAATTCATTTTTTTTTTCAAAATAAAGCCCCAAAAATATCTCATACACTGTAAAAATCTGCAATCTTAATATGATTGACATTTAGTTATCGTCATTATAATTTTTGCGATTTAGTTTTCTAAAGCATAGGTACTTGCTTTCTTTAAGAGTTCGAATTTTGTGTGGACACAAGAGCAATCAACATTCATATTGAAGGAATATTAATTATTATTGAGATTTTAAATATTATGTTGGTATTTTAGCAGTAAAATAATATATATTGTTGTAAAATAGCTATAATTACAATTTAATAGCAACGGATCTACTGAAAAACTATCCCAAAATCCGATTTTTTTTTTGTTTTTTGATTTATTTACTTATGTTTTCGGTTAGGTAAGGGATATCGAGATGCGATTTTCACTGACGTATAACCTGTTTTAAAATTTAAGATGGCTATTACGTCTCCTAACGGTCATTTTGGAAACCTAAAAATAATTACATAATAATATTTTTAAGTCCATTTATAAATTATTGCTAAACGAAATCAATGTAAATATTATTAATTTATGTCCAGAACATATCGAAAAATTATTAAAAATTGTAACGAAAACAATGCTTTACCAACAAATGAAATGGGAGTGTCTGAAAAATTCAGTTGCAATATACGTGACACCAAAGATGCTCAGAATAAACCACATAGAAAAATTAAAATTTTATCAAACCAATGATTTTTCTAAATTATTTTCATTATTATTCACAAGCAGCGTGTGCGCTAAAATTTTGCTATTTTTAAAATCAAGAAGTCTCCTGAAAAATTAAACTGATTATTTGTTTTACTGTAAATTATAGAACAGTGAAAAAAAATCGATACGTATTTTTTCATTTCCACTAAAGATGATTATTACGAGAGCTATGCCAGTTTTTAGTTTTGTATATATACATATAATCGTTGACTGATTCTCAGCCAATGATATAATATACTAAGCATGGTGCGACGTAACAATTCATATACATGGTCAAAATTAGCAATAAAAATTTTAATGAAACTTCCTCATTGTGGTACTCGCTTGACCACTAATTCCGACACGTTGACACCCACTAGGTACTCGATTATTCGCCAAACAATGAAACCTTGGAATGGCCTCCAGAAAGAGCAGACTATTCTACGCGATTCTCGAATCGCACAGACGTCCCAGGCGACCACTGATAAATTTTAGGGATTTAGCTGCATAAAAAAGTCAAAACTGAGACATGCTTTACCATAAAGTAGTTATCCTCCAAGTCCAAATAATGCTAAGAAACCCTCAGTTACTTACGCTATGCTTAGGTAAATCAATCATCAACTTAGTTGACTATGTTTATTTATAAAATTTGGTAAATCCTTTATACATAATATTATTTTATTATTTTAGTTTTGTATTCTTGCATTATTTTATATATGTCGTAGCCAGATTACAAAACCCGTCGTTTCATAAATTGCCTAGGCGTTTTATAAATAGCGGCCAAATTGTCAAATTTTCGTTTACCTTTCATTATTTTGCTGTCTGGCTAGCCGGATTATCAAATACCTAGGCATTTTGTAAAACGACGTTCAACACGAGGCCAGATTGTCAAATGTTAAGATTACTACGAGCGGCTAAAACACAAGTTAAGTTCCAGGTTTTATTTACCTTTTTTTCTTAATTTTGGGTTAGTTTGGGTTAGCCTTGGGTTAGTTTTGGTTAGCACTTGGTTAGTTCTTGTTGATCGAGCCCCCGAAAACTATTTTCGAGCGAAGCGAGCGCAGGGCCATGCAAAGCCATAATAATACCCCGGCTGACGGATCGCAACTTGTTCAGTTGCGATCCGAGTATTATTATGGCTTTGCATGGCTCAATCAACAAGAACTAACCAAGTGCTAACCAAAACTAACCCATGGCTTACCCATATAACATATTTAAAGACATTCAAAAAAATTTTGATTGCCCTAACTTTTAAATAAAACTTGTATTTTACAAAATGACTAAAACGACTCACCCGCCAGAATGTCACGCAGAAGTTAATCTTAAACATTTGATAATCTGGCCGCTTGTTGACCGTCGTTTTATAAAATGCCTAGGCATTTTACAATCCGACTAGCCAGATAGGAAAATAATGAATGTTAAACGAGAGTTTGACATAACACGGCGGGTTTTAGAATGTGGCTACAACATATACACTATCACATTTCACGTGATGTCTCACGTTTCACTTTATATTTTAGGTATTAACCTTCTCCTTAATATATATTTATTCCAATAAAAATGTAAGTTGTTTTACAATGCTATCATGTTTTATTTATTTGGCACAACTTTATCTCTCCATGCTTCTCAATTTCAATCTTAACAAATTATAACTTATAAAACATTTTTGCTTTCGAGCGACGGTAAGTGAGAAATAAGTATTGCAGTCAACCAAAAATTCGGCTGCCAGCAAAAACTTAAATAAAAAACAAATTCATATAAGTACATGCCAATTTATCTTATTAGAATTATATTTAGTTTACTTACACGGAATGTTCATTCTAATGGCATAATAATATATTAAATTATTCAGTAAAATATAACATCTTTATAAGTAAATATCGTTAAAATCCTTGGTCTTATCATAATTTTATCGGTCAATGCGAAAACTCCATACGTGCGAAAACTATTTCTTGTGAACATGCGTTGGCCGTTGCCCGAGTATCTCAAAGTGCCACGCGACTGGATCTAATAAATGAAATGAATCAAGAATGGTATGAATTCCTTTCGCATTTCCAGGCATATGCCGCGAGGTCGCACCACCAATCAGTGGGTGAGACGTAAGGGTATCGAAAAGGAGGGTGTCACGTTTCTAGGCACGGCATTTGCGCGTCTTCCTCTATTATCAGTCAACGCTTATGATCTTGAGTAATATTTTTTTCATAAATAGGACTTAAGTAAAATGCAGAAATTTTGTTATATTTGCGTTTTGCTGTTTAGTTTCATTTATTTTTATATTTTTGTTATCTGTTATGCAATATTTAATAATATATATTTGATTGGAAAAATTTAACTTTTTTATTAATAGGGCGGCAATTTTCATTTATGCACAAAGGCGGCCAAGTGGCTAAGAACGGCCCTGGTCAAGGGTACCCAAGGTTAAATAGGAGCTTAGCTGAAGGTCATATAATTATAACGTCAGAAAAAAGAAAGTGTAGCAACTCGCATTCGTCATCTACTTCTGAGTTTGGCTACTATACGAAATATTACAAGCGAGTAAGAAATAAATTGTCGTAAGATTGTTTATTACATACAGGCAAGCTAATTTATATTTCTTCAAACTATTGGGACCTTTACCGAGTTTCATTGATTATTGAAAAAATAGGTCCTACATATCATACATTTTAACATTAAAATTTAGTATTTCATAATTCTGAAACAAATATATCTATAAGGAAATACAGCATTATAAAATTCATGTCGTTTCAGGTAATACGAGTGATAGCAAACATTGTGATAAATCCTGATATCGGTAAAGCAATAAATGAACAGTATGGAAATACACTTATTGATGAATTTTTGAAAGTATTAATTAGCAATCCATTCAAGAAAAACCAAGAGCTTGTCTTATCTATTCTAAGTACACTGAATAATTTATCTTATTATTATTCAAGTGATCTGGAGTTGGATGTCTTCCATGTGAAACAGATTGATATTGCAGAAGGTAGGTATTGATAATGTAAGCCGGGGTTAACTTTTATTTATAGCAAATATGAAAGAGTTTGTTACTTATGTAAAATGTGAAAATAAAATAGTTGCCGGCTATCAAACATTGCATTAAGTAAATGTAGTTTTTTTTACGAAGATCGACACCGACAGTTATAATAATTATAAACTCATTTACAGATGTATCAAGCTACTTAAAACATGGTGCCGCTCGCTCCAAATAAGTAGACCATCTTGTAAATGGCTAGGCCCGAGCTAGTTTAGATTCCACTCCAAATATGATAATTGCGCCAAATATTGCCACAAAGACTTTAATTTTTATTGCACGTGTTATCATTATTATTTCGTGAATAGTTTTTACAGGAATTTTGTCCTTTGTTTATGCATATTAAAAAATTGCTAATACCTTTAAATATAAAGGAAGCTGTTTTCGGATCATTTTTAAAGCACTTTTCCGGGTCCGAGTTGAAAATAGATACCGCTTTCTACGACACAATGACTTTTTTCTTCAAACGTCAGCAAATCCGTCATTACTCGACTGTGTAGGCGGCCGTGAAGTTTCGTTTTTCCTCCGCCGGAGCTTTACTTTTCACTTTTCCGCCGGCGGAGGTAAATAAGCGTCAACAACTCAAGATTTATTAAACTACAATTTGTATTTATCACTCAATTTGTGACTGCATTTCTAAAAATCACTAATTTAGGAACAAATTGGTTATTATTTAATCGAATTTACTCAATAACTGCTTATCAATATGGAATTAAAACGCAATCGGAGACGCCATCTTAAAAAAATAATTATTGTTGACAGTGTCCACTGACAGCTTTATGTTACATTATATTCAAAAAAAGTTACTTTTCATGGCTTGCTCTCTATTACCAGCCTCACTCCGTTCGGCTGTTAAACACGAGCGCGCCATGAAAAGTCTCACTTTTCCTCCATATAAAATAATATACTATTTCTTGACTATTTATTTACTTTCCACGGGCCTCTGATACTCAGAGACACATTTCACGAGTTGGTCATTACTGATTAACCATTTCGGGCAGCGTATCGTATTATCTGACGTGAAGATTTTTATCTGACTGACATTTCCGAGTTCCCATATTTTTGGGCAGCGTAACGTGTTATCGTGCGTGAAGAATCTTTCTGACTAATAACTCTTTCCCAAAGATTTATATCTTTTTATACCATCTTTCAATGTTCGCTTTTTGTTTTTCTACTCGAAAGATCTGGAATCGGCACGTAGCCCAGCTATTAAAATGTTTTAACTAAGAACACTTAAAATTCCTAAGTCGCCGAAAACTGTAGGTAATGTCGCAATTAGCGCTTTAACATGTCTTGTAAATTCCAACCTCGGATTTAGTACCATCGCTTTTTCAAAATTTGGATAATTAACATTGGTTATCCCATGTTAATATGATTTTTACATTCCAATCCCGGGTCTTTGCCTCCTTGAATATTCTTAATAGAAACGCCCCCTGGCCAAGGTTTTCTTTTTTAAAAAAGTGTGGGGGAACCTGTTTTTGAAGCGCGTAACTAGTCGATGATAGTCCTGATAGTTAGTTCTTCTAATCACGCGTTATAATGCCGTCGAAAAAAAATAAAAAAAATAAAAATCATGCTGCTTCGGGTTCTGAGCTCAGTCTTGTGAAGCTAAACACAATGCCATTTATTTGGTTTATATACCAATCGTAAGTTATATTACTTTAGTAAAGCATATGATAGGTGGCATTGTTGCAAATTTTCCTTAGGCAAAATAGTTTAACTTTAGACGCGGTTCGGGCATCATTTCTTTAAACTTGAATTTCAATTTAATTTTTAAAACAAAATTATTATTTTATTTGAGTGTTCTCTCTTGGCGAACTAGTACAACTGAAGTTATTTTTGAATCAATTTACAAGAATTATAATAGTTATTTATTATATTATAAATATTTGACACTTCTTAAGTTACCGCTTAGTTGGTTGATAATGAAAAAATAATACTGTAGTGCCTCTTTATTTTTAAGGAATCATAGAGTATACGAAATCAAGAAACAATGACTGTGTTGTGGAAACTATGCGCATTTTGGGAAACCTCTCACGTTCTAAAATTACAAGAAATTACATAGCAGAGACTGAAATTTTTGATACACTCATCAATCTATTAAACACCGGTAAGTGTGCATATGTTTTTCAGTTTATATCCATATTAATTTGGTGTGTTTTCTTATGGAAATATGGTATTTGCCATGAATGGGTGTTCTTTATTCGTCTAACTACTAACCTCTAAACAGTTCACCTAGAATGCCTACTTTTAAGGGACAATCATAAAACCAAAGTTTACGAAGTTCCTTTCGGTAAACTTTGATAAAACTATAGAAAAAGAAAATAACTAAAACTGTAGAATAAGAATAGTATATTAAGATACTAGTTTTAAAAGACCATATTTTATCGCACGAGCACGAAATTAGGAAACGACCCGCTTACGGGGAGTTTCCTAACGTGCGAGTGCGCTAAATGTCTTTTAAAACGTGTATTTTATACTATTTTTTCTATTTTGCACATTTTTTTATGAAAAACATTAATTTATTCAAATCGCTATCAAAAGTTGGACGTCCATCTTGTCACTTTTGACGTCTGTATTATTAGGAATCCCATTCAAAACGGTGTCGAAATTTTTGCTAGTGAGCCTTGGCATTGAACAATTTTGTTAATATCATAGTAATCAGTCAACAAAAGTAGTGTCGAAAAGAGCTTCTTTTCGACACTACTTTGCGTATCGAAAAGACTTCTTTATGATACCAAAATAGAAAAAATGACATTATGACCTTCACTTCCGCTTTGTTCTTGGTTGAATCAACACGTGTCGGGTATCGGCTCTCCGTCGCCATTTTGGGTAACCCGTGGCAGAATCGGACGTCATAGTCAAGGTAGTCTGTGCCGTTTCACTGACATTTAGCCAGAAAAAATACCCGTTCACGCCGGTATCCAGGCCGGGAGCAGTCGGATGTTGCCGTGGAACCATTTCTACCGGTGCCATTCATAGATTATAGTTATGTGCAAGAGTCGGGAATCTCCTGGGCACAGGCCCGTCATATTGGAGGTGCCCACGGAATACAAGGCCCCTCAAACTGGAATAACGTGTAACACAAGCAGAAGGGTAGCTCTGCCTCTGTCTAAGCGCCGGAAGAGGGGTGTGCTGGCGAATTGCCTCGTAGCAAGTCCATACAACAAACAACTCAACTAATTATGACCTTTTTTATTAATAACCCCACCTCGCATGTTTCTAGACTTAACCTTAAACACCGCCAGTCATAAAATATAAATTAGAGGAGGGCAACATTGCCAATTCTTAGTTCCCATTACTTTTAATTTAAAAGAGTATTATTAACTTCACGGAGGGCCCTTGGCTCGCTTCGCTCGCTCCGGGGCGCCACCAAACAAAACCCAAATTTAAAAATAAGAAACAAACATAACCTTAAAAAAAAGTCTAGCAACCAACGGGAACGGAACCCGGAGTGTCGTGTCACAATCCCGCAATCATACCACTGGACCACTAGGGCCGTTGCAAGCAATTTGCTGAAACGTAAATACATGGGTAACTCTATACGTTTGACTAACGTTGCCAAGAATTGGCAACGTTGCGCTCCCTTCCAGTTGATTTATATTTCATGACTAGGACTTCCGCTTTGGAGTTGGCGGCGTTCGGACGTGGAAAGGGAGCCTGGTTTTCTAACCTGACTTCGCACGGGTAGTGCACGTGATTCGCGGCAGAAAGCGTTGGGGGCCCCGTTGGTTCGAAAGGGAAGTCGTGGCCGGTTAGGACAGTGTTTAGGGTGGGTCGCTTAATGTAGGGTCGATTCCTACGAGGATTCTTCCAGATTCTTGCACGTGGTTACGTGATCTGAAGGAGAGCGGGACTTAGGGCCCTGCGTAGATGGGAAGTATCTCTGACAGCAACTGGTTATATCTGCATTGTGTGAAGCCCCTTTGCATAAGACTCTAACCGTGCATGTACAAGATTTAAATGTGTGTGAATGTCCAGCCGGTGGTGTTCGAACCTTAAAACAAGCCGTGCATGAATTAGTCTGAGCCTTCAGGAGTATATACTCGACATACTGAGGGTTCAAAAAATAGTATCCCTGTCCACCAAGGTGTAACTAATCTGGGATGGGTCGCCCCAGCTCTTACTAAGCCTGGATAGGGGTCGTTTCTGGGTAAATGCGTAACCGCGAAGCCCATATCTAAAAACCAACCAACCATATTTCATGACTAGCGCTGGGTTCTGGTGTCATATAAGCAAAGTATATTTTGAAGCTTTTTTTGGGTTCTATGGAAAGATTACATCAAATGGGACACATTAACGCAAAAAAAATTGCGGATGAAGCACATTTTTGCAAAATAAATTGAAAACAAAAATTAAAATTTAACATACATTTTTTGCTAATAAACACAATTCCAGTACACTTTGTCCTGAGGTATGGTCGCAGAAGGTTATTAATAACATAATATAAAGCTTCTTTTCTTAAAAATTGCAAATAAAACTGTTTTTTGCACTTTAAAACGATAATATAATATTTATGAGATAAACGTCAACATGACTATTTCTTAAACTATGACTCTTGGCTTAGCCATGAGCCAAGGCCACCTGTTGTAGTATAGGTGGCCTTGGCTTAGCACGGCTCAGCTGTCTGTTGTACGGGTAGATGTTGCCAAGTGTAATTTCTATTTGGTTCTAAAATATAACAGCCTCGTGTTGAATATGTTTCAAAAGTACTGTGGGATGAAAACTTCTTATAAATAATGATTATTAATGGCTTTGTTTAATAAAATAACAATATATGATTTACTAGAATTAGATGTTACGCTAGAAGTGGGTCACTTTTAATAATAAGTCATATAAACTAATTTATTTAGTTTATTGAAATAGATACAAATTTAAAAGGTCATTTGGATTAGTTTAAGAGAGTATCACGCGTAGTGCGTTTGTTTTGCTACTTTGGGTTAATTTTGATTTTGTGATGGGCGGGGTTGGTCAAGAGCGTAGCGCGCTCGTCTCAATGCGCTTGTTTGGCTAATTAAAGTTAGTTCACTACTTTGGTTAATTAGGGTTAGTTTGGGTTAGTTTTGGTTAGTATAGGTTAGTTTTGGTTACTCTGGGCTTAAGAAAATTGGGGCCGGACGACTTTACGGACAGTGAAACTTTATTATTATTTTTTTCATTAGAAACACCGCATTTGAAATAGTGCATTTAAAAAAAAATTCGGAAAATATAGTGCGCCAAGCGAGTGAACCTTAACAACGACTGAAGGGGGTAGAGGAATAACACGTAAAAAATCTTGCCATCCCATAGGCGCACGAGATTATTCTTACCATATTATTATTGATGATATTGATTAGTTTAAGACGTTAAAATTAATTACAGTTTTTTTTTTATATTACAGTCTTATAGTACAAAATATGTCATATAATAATATCTCATTTTTATAATAAGGATAGTATTCTATGATATTATTTGTTGTATGTATTACATAAATATGTTGTAGTAATAAGTAGAGTTTGTTTCCCGAAGGTTTTGTATTTACGTCATTGATGACGTCGCTTAATTTGGAAAAAAACGGTTTATCGGAGCTAATTCATATAAATTCTCTAGCATTCAATTTTTGTATTAAAAGTTAGGCAATATTGAAGCAAGAATGTTCCAAAACGCTCTTTATAGAACGTTCAGAATTGTTATGTAATAAAAATTTTAATTTAGAGAGTTCAGTTAAGAGAGTTATCCGAAATATATAAAAATTAGTTAACCGCGTATAATAATCACCAAATGCAAGAAAAATATAAGAAAGGTTAAAAATCTTCAAAGATATCATCAAATTAAGAGTCTGATGATATATAGGTTGTGTCGATTTTACAAATTTTCTTTTTTTTTCGCTAGAAAAGGGGTGTCCTATAGAGTAGCTTAAGCCAAAAAAATCGGAGGATTCGCCACATTTAAGTCGAAAAAATATCCGCGTTTTGAGCCTAAATTGCCCTAGAAGGGCAAACTTCCACTACGACTTTCCCAGGTGTAGCGTGAAAATATGGAAATTGTAACGTGAAAATAATGAAATTTTAGTAACCGACACCGGGGCCTGGCACAGTGTCGCCAAAAGTTGCACATTTTCTTATGGGGAATAACAGTGTTGTTTACTATTTAAGTATATTTAATATTCCACTTCACGCATGACCCTCCGCTCGCTTCGGGGGCGCAACCAAACAAAACTAACCCAAGGCATGCCGGAAATAAAAAAATAATTGAAATTTGTCAGTCGAAAATGCAAATATTTTTTTAGTTTGTTTTTCCTCATTTGGGAATGTCTTGGGTTAGTTTGGGTTAGGTTTGTTTGGTTACGCCCCCGGAGCGAGCGGAGGGCCATGTATGAAGTGAAATATTTGACGAATATATACATACAAAGGATTAGTGTAATCGAATGAGTGTCTCTTTTATTCCGATGAATGAATGCAAATGCACATTGAACAATCATCCAAGCAGCCACGTTTACCATACGGCGGGCAATGATATCATTATGGCAGGATCGATCATCCCTTCATCTTCATTCAATCGGACTACTGGGGATCTCGGTCAACAGCAATATGTTCTGACATGACCAAGTTGCTAACGTCGCAAAATCAGCCAGCCAGAAGCTTGGTACGCTATTTCGCAACAAAAAATGAATACACCGCAGCAGTTGCTCTTGCCTTACAAAGGGCAAATAAGACCGTGCTTAGAATATTGCTCACACATCTGGGGTGCCACGCCAGAGCACACCCCAAAGCTAATGGCTTCCGTTCAGAAGAGAGTTGTGCGTCTCGTCGGTGACCCGGAGTTGACCCGGAATCTGGATAGTCTGAAACGCCGCAAACATGTGACCGAGAAATCCCTGTTTTACAAATACTTTTACGGCAGATGTTCCCAGGATTTGGTACGCCTTATCCCGCCCCTGACAACGCCTGTCAGACAGTCACGATAGACGGCAAGAGCACACCGGTTCGTCGTACAACTGAAAACACCTAGAACATCGCTTTACAAGAACTCCTTTGTCTGGCGCACTGCATCACAGTGGAACTCACTCCCAGGACGCATATTCGGATGTAACAAGCAAGATGTCCATTCGACTATGCCGAACGTTTCTTCATATGTGACGTGCACGATAGCATTTAGTCGGATGTCGTCACTGTTACATAGAATCAACAAATAAGTCTTCAATTATTTAAACACCTCATGCATGGCCCTCCGCTCGCTTCGCTCCCTATACGGGGGCTCAACAAATACAAACTAACCAGGTGCTAACCAAAACTAACCCAAAATTTTTATTTAACTTTTTTTATTTTGGGTTAGTTTTGGTTAGCACTGGGTTAGTTTCTGTTCGTTGAGCCCCCGTAGCGAGCGAAGCGAGCGGAGGGCCCTGCATGAAGTCTTAAAATAATTGAAGACTTATTTGTTGATTCTATGTAACAGTCACGACATCTGACTAAATGCTATCGTGCACGTCACATATGAAGAAACGATCGGCATTGCCGAATGGACATCTTGCCTGTTACATGCGAATATGCTCCCAGGACATCTGTTCCCCAAACTAACTATTCAAGAACCGTGTCAATCAACATCTTCGCACACACACACACCGCTCGTCGCGCAATATAGGATGTGCTACTGCAATAAAAAAATCATTCACCTAAATAAAAAAAAATAGTAGAGACACTTATAGCTTATATTCACTACCAGCTAGCAACTTTATCGAAATCGGAAAGTTGGAGTGTCGGGCACTGTGCCCTGAGCGGTTCAGTTCCACAGTTGAATTTAAAATGAATTTTCGCTTCAAAATACATGACAAATTCGTCCGAAGCCTCGGCTATCGCCCTGAGAGGTTCGGAAATTTCGGATTTTTATACAATTGTGCGTTTTAAAATCGTTTTTAAACGGATTTTAGACGATAAAATAGTTATTTATGCAACAAGTGTGTAAAGTTAACCTTTTTTTATGAATGGGATTATTGATAAAAAAATGTAATTGAAATTGAATAAAAAAGGGTACTTTACACATGAGTAGCATACAAAATTTTTTCTACTACCGAAAAATATATGAAAAAACAAAAGTATTATTAAATTACTTTACGCACTAGTGCGTAAAATAAATTATTTTACACACTAGTGCGTAAAATATATTATTTTACGCATTGCCCTAAATGTCAAAAAATATGTCAGATTTACTTTACGCACTAGTGCGTAAAATAACTTATTTTACGCACTGCACATTAAAAAAGTTTATTTTACGAATCTTAGAAGGTGCGTAAAGTGAGTACTTTACGCACGCTAGTAGAAAAAGCATATTTTAAATTAAACGAACTGTCAAAGGTATTATTCAGATGCCCAGACGTTTAAAACAATATTAAGTCATGACCCTCTTCTAAAATTTGCAAAACTCGGTTACTGACTTTCCCAAATCAAAGGATGCCGCCGCAAGATGACTAGCTGGTAGTGAATAAGCTGCGCTTATAGCGCACCATTTTTCTAATGAATTTTGCTAACGAAACTACAATAAACGTCTGGCAACAGTGTGCCTTCTTAAAAATCTTTGTTTTGGCTATTATGACAGTTGACAGTAAAAAGGAGGATGGATATTTACAAGTAAAATTTAATTTTGTTTAATGGGGCTATGGCTATGAGTCGCTTTAAATTAGGACCGGAACAAAACGGTGGTCTCTCGTTCGACGCAAATGTATCCTAGTTAATATTTTCACCCGACAATTGATTTTCAGATGTGTTTTGTCTAATATTTCTAGTGCTTTTGTGAAGTGGTGCTGAAAATTTGTGTCAAAAATCGAACTATGAGGGCATTTTTTCGGTTCAAATATAGCGGATCTTCCTACTTTTTTGGCTTAAACTACTATATAGGACACCCCCTTTCTAGTGAAAAAAGAGAATTTGCAAAATCGACAAAACCTATATATCACCAGACCCTACAAACCAAATAATATAAATAACCACACAGTTCGGCATCGGCAATTTCCACGCCAATGGCTAAAGCAAGTCGCTGCCGAAGCTTTAAACTATATAAAAAAAATAAGGTGTTGGTCTAGGGTCAAAGTGTATTTAATATATCCTGCGACCAATCACGAAACTGCCTCCCCGCTATAAATCAAGTAAACGTCGCACTGTTGCCTATTGTCGCGTATTTTAAATAGCTTGAAGGCGAATAAAATATAAACATAATAAATATTATAGTATACTTATTGCGTATTCCGTATTTCCCTGTGTAAATAAAATAGTAAATAATAGAAGACAGTAGTATTAAGAAAAATAACAAAATTAAGTATTCAAGTAGGAAATTTAAGTATGTAAATTCACTATAGGAAACTAGACAGAAAATAAATTAGGATTATTGGGAAAAAAATGTGGCAGCATCTAAATATGCGAGGATATTTTTTGCTCGCATTCTTTCCATCCAGGTTCTTTCATTTGGCAAACTATACATCATTTAAGCAAAAAAAAATTATTCCCAAAAAATCATAATTTTTAGCCACTTTAAACATCGAAACTCGATGGTTTCTGACAAATTTAAGAAATATAAGAAGCGGCTGTTGCCAGCGGTTGGAATAACGAAGAAAATGGCTACGTCACTAGTGGTAGCTACCACGTGACGTAGCCATTCGTGGATCTGCCCTGAAACTACTACAGACCATTCCCATTAGCCAAGGAAAATATGGCATACTTAAAGCTGCCCTGGAGGGACGATTTGGCGACCAACATAGGACAACTCTATAAGGTACAAGTAAAGTCTCGACATCAGAAACCTGGTGAAAACCTGCATGAGTTTGAGGCAGACGTTAGACGTCTAGTTCAATTGGCCTACTCGGGAGCAACGGAAAAATTTCAAGAGGAACTTGCTGCTGAATATTTCGTAGATGGTATCAGAGATCCAGATACTCAGAAGATGTTACGTCTAGCCAAATTTGATAGCAGCCGTGAAGTTTTGGGTAGAGCCCTAGAAAGCGAGGTGGCCTGTAACATCTCTAACTCAGCAATCAGGGACGTATCCATCCAGGAACAAAAGCTGGCGAACAGTTGTGAACTAACTGAGATTGGCGGTATTTTGAAGAAATTAGCCGAAGTTCTTCAGGCCACGGGGAGATTCCGGGAGCCACTAGAAGTTTGGTCATGTAACCGAAATGCTATAAATCTGTGTTATAGATGTGGCAAGACTAGGCATCATTTCAAAAGGAACTGTCGAGTACAGAGATTCCGGGAGCCACTAGAAGTTAGACCATGTAACCGAAATGCTATAAATCAGTGCTATAGATGTGACAGGACTGGACACCTCAAAAGGGACTGTCGCATGTTGAGTACAAAGATTCCGGGCGCCACTAGAAGTTAGACCATGTAACCGAAATGCTATAAATCAGTGCTATAGATGTGGCAGGACTGGACACCTCAAAAGGGACTGTCGAGTACAAAGATTCCCGAAGCCACTAGAAGATAGGCCACGTAACCGAATTATTTCAAATCAGTACTATAGATGTGGGAGGACTGGTCATTTCAAAAGACACTGTCAAGTACAAAGATTCCAGGAGCCACTAGAAAATAGGTCACTTAACCGAAATGTTTCAAATCAGTGCTCTATATGTGGCAGGACTCGGCATTTCAATAGAGACTGTCGAGTAAAACTATGGTCTACATCTTCATCTAGAGACTAGCAGTTCAAAGTCAAGTCATGAAGGGTTAAAACAATATAACTTTGAGGCTAAGCACAGGGAAGGAAGATGCATAATAATACAGATGCTTTATCCAGAAGGTCATGCGAGGATAATTATAAACATTGCCAAAGAACAGACCAACGAGAAGGAATCACTCCCATTAGGCAAATCAAGTTTAAAGTGGATCAGCAGCACAGAGCAACTAAAGAAAGATCAGCTTGAGGATAGTGAAATAGCACTACTGCTAAAAGCTGAAGGAGATAGTCAACCAAGACCAAGCCGAAGAGATATTTCAATTAAGGTATTACTGTTAAATCTCTGTAAGCTCAGTGGGACTCCCTGGTAGTCGAAAATGGACTTCTTAAACGAGCCTGGGAAAGCGCCGATGGAAAAGAAGTGAAGACGCAGTTAGTGGTACCAAGGAAGAGGGTATTGGAAGTCCTGTAAGAAGTACATAATGGAAAGTTTGGTGTTCATCTCGGAGTTAACAGAACAATTGGCAAGATCCGCGACAGCTTTTACTGGGTCAACTACTGCCAGGATGTGAAATCATGGTGCCGGCAGTGTTCAACCTGTGCTTCAAGCCAAGGGCCCCAGACAAGATCTAGTGGGAAGATGAAACAGAATGATGTAGGACTACCGTTTGAACATCTCGCCAGTGACCGAATGAAGGCTCGATATGACCTCCAAGCTAACCCTATGGGATTTCAGATGAACGATAAAGTCTGGTTATATAATCCGCAAAGGAAGATCTCCCAAGCTAACGCCAGTATGGGAAGGGCCCTATACAGTCATCAAAAGAATTAATGACGTAGTGTATAGAATTCAACGTAGCCCCAGAAGCAAACTGAAAGTTGTCCACCTCGACAGGCTCAAAGTATATCACGGACATAAAGTAGCTGATCGGGATGATCAGGTTTAAGAGGGAGGCAATGTCAGCATCCGAATGTTTTTATGTTACCCTATAGCACTAGCCTTGTCGCGTCTACGTATGAGTCATCGCCGGCCGCGAAGATTCATGAACTGTGGAATTTTCTCGATGCCCTGGTCGAGAATAATATAGAGTGGCCGTCCTTTTTCCGGAGTATTCGTGATAAATTTTAGAGTGTATATAAATAGCAGGCAGAACCCGTGTTGAGTTAGTTAACCATTGAGTGTTGAACTGTGAAGATCTAATAGTTGTAAAGTTATAAGAGTAGTTTAGTGTCTTTAATTGTATAGAGTGATAAAGAATAGAGTATTAGTTGAAAATAGTAAAAGTTGTATTTTCGTTCAGAACCCACGGGAAAAACGTAACAATATTATAGTACTCCAGTAACGAAAACCCAACACAATTCGCTAGCACCATGACCATTCGTCACCAGATAAATCAACTAATACCATTGGACAGTGCTGTCAGATTTTTTTTCTTTCCTGATTACTGATACTCCATAAAACATTTTCTCTTTATTTTTTTAAATTGTCTACTTGAAGAATCAAGTATTAATTTTTGGCGCTCCCAAATCGCGGTGTTTTAGGCGCTTGCCGCCAGAGTTGTTTGGGCCTATGATCGGCTCTGAAAATAATATAATTCGCTGCCTAAACGACAACAGCAAACTTTACTGATTATTCATTCTGTAGACTTAGAAAACAAGATCTGCTATCTGATTTCGCAGCAATAAATAATGATAAATTGCAGAATCGGCTTCGAGCCCTGACGTACTGTTGTAAGTTAAGGTCGCTTTCCAAGACGATGCTTTTAGGCAAATCATTCTAAAATTTAATGTTTCGGCACGTTAACTCTTAGAAAAAGAACACTCATTACATTACATAAAGCAATACCAATAACGTCGTTTTTAAATATCTTATTGTTATATTTTTGCTTCCAGCCGAACCTACTTTATTAAAAACTACAATTGGTGTTTTTGTTAATTTGGTGTCCGATAATAGGGTAAGGAAACTATTTAAAAGTTGTGGAGGAGTTTCAAAGCTGGTATTCATCCTTAGCAAATATTGTGAAAATGACTGGCTTTTAGGAAGCTTGGTTTGTCAAGTGCTTTGGAATTACTGCATTGATACAATTGACTTGTACGACCTTCTTAGCGAGGCGGAAATTCATCAGTTATTGGTGCTGTTAGCCGATTACTTAGGTATCTAATATAGTTTGAGTTAGTTTGGAGTTTATTTGACTTTTTGCTAAAACATTAAATTAATACATTATAATATATTATTAATAATATTAATTAGGTGTGTTAAAACACATGTTTTAGTGCAAATTACTCAGATTAAACGACTTATTAAAGTAAATACATCAATTAAATATTATTAATGTTCTGCAAAAAACTCAAGTAATTTCCTACATAAATTTCTTCACAAAGAAATAATTAATTTAGTAAAATATAGAATAAAACACATTTTGCTACCTAATGTGCTCATTAAACGGGAGAGCCAAAATCAACACATTTTTATATGCAGGTGTGTGCTCTAATTTTTGGCAGTTTTCCAGATCCAAGGGTGTAATTTAGGCACCAGTCAAATTTATTGACCCAAAAAAATCTACATTTTCGTGGCAAATTTGTCCTCGTTTTTAAAAGTTGAACAACATTGAAGTGGTTATCACTCTGTTATTTCAAATGCGTTGGTGAAAATGTTTTCTCACCGTCTGATTTTAATACCCATTTGGAAAAACTCCATCCTTATTTATGAACCATTAATCAGGTGAAACAAGAAATTAGCAATAAAAATTAACGTCGATTACTAATTAGATGTTACGCCAAAAGTTTGATGTCTGTTAATGTCATTAAATGACGCAACCACAATGTGATATTCCGATGAATCCAAAAAACGTGTGCTTAATGTAGTAAGTTATATTCAAAATGATTTAGGATCTCGATTTAAAGCAATTCAAAAAGCGCCCGAACTTTAAAAGTTCCACAAATCACATTATACAACATAGAAGCTCGAACAGAGGAACCGATTTCGAATTTAGAAGGAATATGTCTGTAAACGTAATTTGCTAAGAATACTCTGCATTGTGGGAAGTAATTTACAAAATGTATGTCCATATGGTCAGGAAATTGTGCAATGTCAGGAATATGAGTATCTAGGTACCACATTCGACGACACCGGAACAGATGTGAAAGAAATAGAAAAGCGCATTGTTAAAGCTAAAAAGGTAACAGGATGCCTAAATGGAATCTTGTAGAGCAAGGAGATAACAAAAAGGAGAAAGTTCAATATATACGAGACAATGATAAAGAGCAGCCTTCTATATGGAGCGGAAACATGGAGGATTACGGAAAGGCAAAAGAGGAAAGTGGAGGCAGTTGAAATGGATGCTATTAGAAGATCTATGCAAGTATGACGAAGAGAGAGAATAAGGAACGACGATATAAAACAACAAATGGGAATAGAAAGCACGATAGTTGAGGACATTGAAAAGAAATAACTCACCTGGTACGGACACGTGGAAAGAATGCCGATTACTAGATTGCCCAAAAGAATGCTACGTTGGCAACCAGTGGGAAAGAGGAAACGAGGAAGACCGAAACTGGAGTGGCAGAAAACTATACAAAAGTCCATGAGTGAGAGAAATCTCTCATCAGACGACTGCGACGATAGACGAGGATGGAAGTTAGGTGTCGGACAACGAAGAAAAACGTTCTAAACCGACATTTATTGGAAATACCTGTGAATCAGATTGAATAGAATGTTATTTCTAAATAAATATCAAATTTCTAAAAAAAAAAGACCATATTTAAACCGGTTTTTCTGGATGAGACATGGATGGAGATAGAAGAACGTGGCAAGATGGTAGTAAATACAGTAATTTAGAAAAGTGGGATGTCACGTTATTGCTCATGTCACAAAAAATAGGTTTACGACAAATGCATCTCTAATTTTTAAGTGTAAAAAGAAAACAGGTGATTATCACGATAATATGAATACCGTAAATTTTGAGAAGTTGTTTTAAGATCAACTTATTGCAAATTTAGAAAACTATCCTTAATTATACTAGATAACACAACTTACCATAATAGTCGCCTAGAAGAAGAACTCCCAGAAAAAGCTGGAGCAAAAAACGTCTTTTAGAATGGCTTGGAAAGAAGAATATACCCTTTTCAAATAATCTTTTAAAATATGTTGTTTGAAATTTGGTGGAAGAGCAAACAGCTCTGGAAAAAATCATCATTTGGATAAATACGCTGCGGAGCATGGCCATTGTGTGCTCAGGCTACCACACCACTCTATCATTGTCATGTTAATGCCATCGAAATGGTGTGGTCAGAGACTAAAAGACGTTATGATGAAGATATTGTTAAAACCACAGGGTCACCTACTGAAGTTTTAAATTTATGGAGTAACGTAGTAGGAAATCTACCGCAACACCACTGGCAAAATTACATAAAACACTCAGAGAAAATTATTTCTGAGGCATGGAAAGTCGAAAATAAATTAGACTTGTTTAACATCGGCCCAATGATGATCTCTGTGTCGAATGAACTCCGTGAAGAACTCTCTTTTTCAGAAAGTGAAAGTCTTGAGCAAGGAGATATTTAGATTTTAAACTTTTAAAATCACGTTGTAATTTTATTTCAATTAATCAAACCGTTGTTAAATATTACTACTGCGGCTTACAATAATTATGAATGTTTTGCTACAATTTGTTTACTTTTTATTTATAACAGGGCATCGCTAATTTATGTCTCACCATCTCATAGGTGTTTTATTTTTTAATACACATTCTTGCTTTGGATAGAATCACATTTTATAACTAAAGATTTTTTTTAAAATGGTTGGATATAATAATAATATAATATTTTAGCTCTATCAGCTTAACTTGAATACACCCGGATATGACATTTACTCCCGATTTCGACATAACTCTGGATTAGGTGTTTTATACGAGATGATTTATGTTGTCAACGAGAAGAAACATACGAACCTAAGGACTTCGATATCATGTGGTTCAAATTAAGCACAGATCGAGCAACCAAATTCATCTGTTGCTTTTATAGACTACCTAGCGAACACCAATATAAACGGGATTTATCAAATCTTGGCAATCAAACTGATTTTCTGCAGATCAGCTATCCAGCGGCAGAAATTCTCATAGTAGGAGACTTCAACGTACATAACATAATGACTGGTTGAAACACTCCAACAAAAACGACGATGAAGGACGAGAAGCCGAGACTTTTGCTATATGTCACGAACTGACTCAGCTGGTTGACTAACCAAAGGTCACAATTTTCAGTAAAAACTTCATTCGTGGCAGATTTTGCGTGTAAAATCTGACAAAGGAATGACATTTAATGAAAAATGTGACCTTTGGACCCGCACGATAAGACTGCTTTTGACTATACCAGGATCCCTGAGCGCCAAAAAGACTGCTAGCCTTCTGGATCTATTCTTAACTATTACTCCTGACTGCTACACAGCAACGTCCAACCTCGGTTGGGCTCATCAAACCACATTCTTATCCGCAACTTATGAACTTGCTATCAAAACACAAGAGCCACAGGTACAGCACATGTTGTTATATGTGCCGTGCCACAGGTACCCCGAAAGGTTTGGAACTACAAATCTGCAAAGTGGTGTGATCTTCTCCAGTTTTATCTTTCTTTAGAAAGATGTCTGCTTTAGGAATCAAAACACCTCTGAATGTGCTGATGAGATTAACTCAAGTTATCCTAACTGGTATGGAAGCTTCTTCTATGAAACGTATCCCAAACAGTAAACCATGGTTTGGCAAAAACTGCTCAAGAGCGTTCAATGCTAAAAATGCCGTCTACTGCAAATTGCGCCGAGATCCCAAAATCGAAATATATTCATCACAACTAGAAACCAGTGTAAGCGGACTATTGACGAGAGCAAGGAGGGATATAACGAGCAGATCAAGAACAAGCTTCTCAACTGTCCTAACGGATCAAGATCCTTTTGATCAGTTGCCAAAGCTGTCAATCAGGGTTTCTCAAAGACGTCAATCCCACCACTGACCAAAGATGATGGCCCAATAGCGGAAATGGCCAAAGGAAAAGCTGACATTCTTGCCGAAATATATACATCAAATTCAACCTTAAAAACACATACTTCTCCCACAAAGAACAGCACAAATATACCTTCTACGATAACCGAAATAACATCCATAATCGATTACATCATCACTAACCGAACGTTCCTGCCGCAACAAATAACAGATGTAAGAGTACTGAGCTCAGCCAATATTTGAACATACCACAAGCTCATGCTAGGGAAATTAAGAATGGCAACCCCATTAAAGAAGAGAAACCCAACCTTAGCAACCGAAAAATGTAATATAGAATCGCTCAACAATGAAAGCACAAAGAAGCTCTACTCGAACCGTTGCAAACAACATATTACTCTTAATCCAATAATGCAGCACGACACCCCCAATACAGCATGGAATAAACTGAAAGAAAACATATACAAGGGTGCCACAGAAGCCTTGGGAACTCGGACGTTATCACTGGATAGCAAACCGAACAGTTTGCCACAGAAATCAAAAACATCACAAAGGAGAAAAAACAAATCTATCTAACGTATAAGAATGGCCCAACACCAGAGAACTGAGACAGATACATAGAAATAAAAAACAGAGTGAACAACAGAGCTCGGGAAATTAAAGAAGAATACTGGCAGAGGTTTAGTAACGAAATGGAAGCGGACATGTACGGAGCACAAAATCGAATATGGAAATTATTAAGAGACATGAAAAAGAACACGAACGAAACAGTACAACTAAAAACAATCACAAACGAAATGTGGGAAAATACTTTAAAAACCTTTATGTAGAACCAGAAAATAAGGAACACCTACAAGGAGAAGACCCACAAAATTATGTGATAAATGAACAGGCAAAAATCACGACAGAGCAGGTAAATATGGCAGTAAAGAAGCTCAGAAACAGGAAGGCGCCAAGCGAAGATAGAATGACAAATGAGATTATCAAATATGGTGGAGACGCCATAAGAGAGAAATATACAAAACTGTTCAACATTTTATTTCAACACGGAAGAATACCGGAAGAGTGGAAAAGAAGCATAACGGGATACGTATCTTCAAAAAATGAGAAAAAAACTAATCCCTCTAACTATCATGGGATAACCCTGTTAAGCACCTCACTCAAACTGTTTCCAAAGATTCTTGCTGATGAAATAACGACACTAATGCCAATCAGCGAAGAACAACAAGGATTTAGAAAAACCGTTCAACCATTGATGCATTATTTATAACAAGGCAATTAATAGAAAAGTCCCTCGAGTATAACACACCCGCATACCTTTGTTTCATTGATCTAACGAAAGCCTTCAATAAGGCACAACTGAAGGATGTAATCAACAGACTGGAAATCAAGAATGTGCTCAAAGAGTACATAACATCTACGAACAACGTCGGGAATCCGCTAAGGCGATAGCCTTAGCCCTCTACTGTTCAATATGGTTATGGACCAACTAATAGAAACCGTAAGGAACGTGGGATTGGGATATAGCATGGGCACACATAAACTTGACATTGACCCCGTACTCATCGCAGAATCAGAAGACAACCTACAAAAAATGTTACACGCGTTTTACAAACACGCAAAGAAATTGAACATGGAGATCTCTAAAACAAAGACCAAATGCATGACCACAGCTAGGGAACCTCTGCGCCGTAAGCTAGTAATGGAAGATGCCATCGTCGACCAAACCATCTCGTTCGAGTACCTAAGATGCAAGATAACAAGCACAGGATTTCTGGAAGAGGAAGTGGGAAGACAAACAAAGCAGCCACAATATCGGGACATCTTAAACACACAATATGGAAAAATAAATACCTCAGTACAGGATGCAAGTCAAGAATCTACAAAACATGCGTGCGACCTGTTATGACGTACGGGGCAGAGACAAGAGCGGAAACATCAGTAACAAAGAGGATACTAAGAACAACCGAGATGAAAACCAACGGGATACACATTGAACGACAGACAAAGAAACATAGACATAAGAGAGAAGTGCCATACTGATGACATAGTGAGATGGATAAGAAAAAGAAGAAGAGAATTGAACCTGCATTTAAACAGAATGGCTAACGACAGACTAGCCAAAATAGTACGTAACAACAACTCACACGGAAGAAGACCTATTGGACGCCCACCAAAGAGATGGCATGACAGTTGCAATCAACTCCACAGGAAGTGCTGCAGAGAAATCGGAACTGAACAGGCGGTACGGCTTCTATACGATGATGATGATGATGGAGATGAAATTCAACCTTTAGATCCTCAAGGAAAGACTCCTCCAACAATCCCAAGAGTGAATTCCTCAATGCCAGGTCTGGTATTTCGCCAACGCGAAGTGAAACGAATACTCGAAAGCCTAGATACTAACAAGGCCACAGGGCCGGATGGCGTTCCCGCAATAGTGCTTAAGAAATGCGCTGCACAGCTCCACTATGCAGGTTCACCCTATCATACAGAAAAATGCGCTCAGGTCCAACCAATCCCGAAGAAAGATAAAAAACTACCGAGTAACTACCGTCCAATTGTCTTAGATCCCATCATATCCAAAGTCATGGAAAACTGACCAACGAACAGCTCTTAAAATATCACGAATCAGCAGGCATTATAAGCGATTGCCAGAATGGCTTCCGCAAGCACAGATCAACGGGAGATCTCCTGACTTACGTGACCTACTTGTGAATCAAAGCCATCGAGAACTAGGGCGAATCTCGTGCAATAGCTCCCAACATATCCAAAGCATTTGACAGGGTGTGGCATGACGGATTGTTAAGCAAATTGATAGCATACGGACTACAATCAGCACTGCTTCTGTGGCTTTTCAATTTCTTAAGGGATCGAAGCATCCGAGTTGGTATTGATGGGCATCTCTAGGAGGAATTTAAAATCAATGCCGTGGTTCCTCAAGGGTGTATATTATCTCCTATACACTGTTCCTGTTCTATATCAACGATCTCTTAGACAGGAAAACAATTCTATTTACAGCTTTGCAGACGACAGCACTCTTATATCCTCCTTCATATCGCGGACTCCAATGGCCTCTGCTCGTTCTCAACGCGAGCAAGAAAATCGAATTGCTGCCATCATTGGAGATATAAACGCCATCGTGGAATGGGGTGAGGAAAACAATGTGCAGTTTAACGCAGGAAAGACTCAAGCAGCTGTCTACTCAAAAAAACCGCAAACACCGCAGGGCCTGACTTATCAATGACAGAACAAACACTGACTCTGGCTGGCCTCATCCATAAGCTTGCTCGTTATCAACTTAGAAAACAATATGTCATGGCGTAATCACGTGACCAAAATCGCCAAGGCAGCACAAAAGCTAGGAGCACTCTATAGAGCAAAAAAGTTGTATACCTCATCAGCTCTTATTGCTCTATAAGGCCCAGATAAGACCATCTCTGGAATACTGTTCCCATGTGTGGAGCTCGGCACCCAAACACTTGCTCAAGATACTGGACTCCATACAGAGGAGAGCATTCCATGACCCAGAGTTGACTAAAGACCTTGAGAGCCTTGAATATCGAAGAAAACTGGCGGACCTATCTCTGTACAATCGATACTACTACGCAAGGTGTTCGAACGAGCTGGCACTTATGATTCCGCCCAGAGTTGTGCCAAACAGAAACACAAGCTGCTCATCAATAAAAGATTCAGTTGCGAACACCTAGGACGTCGCTGTTACGGGACTTCTTTATCTGGAGGACTGCCTCGCTCTGGATTGGACTTCCGAGAAACGTCTTTCCCGAAAACTACAACCTACAGCGCTTTAATTCCAACGTCCACCGTCTTATCCGCGCACGCATCCCTCGTTGAGTGATATAGGATTTTCCTTTTGTGTGTGTGTGTGTGTGCCAAACATAAAAAAACATTTTTGTTTTTTTTTACCTTTGGCAAACTTTCTTGCAGTGATTACTCCTATGTGTGACATTTATGTTAAAATACGTAGGTTTATACATTTACCATTTAGTTGTCCGAAATCTCATTTAAAACGGTTTGAAGGTGGCAAATGGAACAGGATCGGAAAATGTTCACTGACAATTTTTGGTGATTAGAGGTAACTTCTGGTGAATTTTATCACACATTTCGGAGTAAAATTTTAGTACAGTTTTTATGGCAAGTAAGTAGATTTTTTTGCCTGAAATCTCATTTAAAACTATTAGAAGGTGGGAAAATGAGCCAGGATCGGAGAATATGGACATTTTTCAAGCGATAAGCAGCGGCTTTTGCCAGTTTTATGGGATATTTCGAGGTAAAATTTTACTTTACATCGAATTTGTGGCAAGTAATTTTAAAATATACATTATACACCAAAAATAAGGTAGAGTGGGGCAGGTTCGGCCAGTTTTTGTTAAGGATTTTCCACTTTTATTGTAACCACACTAATCTTTGTAAGGATTGCTTAATATGTTTTAATCCAATAACATAGCAGTTTAAAACAAAAATTGATCAGTTCTTTGTAGAAAAAGGTAAAATAAACAACTTGCATATTTGTTCGAAGGCGTCCCATGGTGGGGCAGTTTTGGACATGACATGGGACAGAGTCGGACATGTATGCTTCATAAATAGTTTTTCCTTTAAACAGTATATTTTGAATATTTCAACATTTAACTTAACAGAAAAACTTACGGTCTAAAGAACTTCGCTACTTAAACCTACCAAAATGAAGTTAATTTCCCAAAAAAGTAGTAGGTAAATTAAATAACGGCTTTTGTTATTAAAATCAGAGAAGAAGGGTTTATTAGAAAAAGTTTAAAGAACTAAAATCCACATTGAATTAAAAAAAAAACTAGCCAGGCGAGCATTCCCAGCAACAGAAGTTGGCCTGGGTAATTTTGCCTGTATGTCACATACTTTCGGACAGTCCGAATGTACCCCACTCTATACTGTCCGGATGTGCCCCACATGCACAATGTAAACAACCTAAAAATATCTCAAAATTGTGCTGTTGTCGGTTCTTGAAATATAGGTTATGTAATTGTAACACTATTATACTTTTAACGTAGACCACTTTAAAACCAAAAAATTACAACACAAAATGCAAACCCTTACCAATACATTAACATAATACTTACTTGAGGCTTGAGGTCACTGTTTATCTTTTTTGATAATAACTTTTAAATTGCTTCAAATACCGGCATGAAATTTGGCAACGAGGCGTGAAATAAGCACTGTCTCCAACTGCTAAAATACCGAATCACGTTTCGTTTTGAAAGGCGGTAAATTCAAATCGTCCGGAGGTGCCCCATGTCCGAACCTGCCCCACTCTACCCTACTTGTATTATTAACCACGCATTGTTGAACCTTTCACTTCTGTCGCGTGGTCTTAAGCTGCTGAATCCTGTTTACAGTTTTGCAGATGACAGTACCCTTGTCTCCCACTTTAGATCAGAAAAACCCTTACCAGCGACTGAGACTCATCACCGCAGACAGGAGCAGATTACAGCAATTAATCAAGACCTGGAGAAAGTTCAAACTTGGGGCGACCGAAATTTGGTCCAGTTCAATGCAGCAAAGACCCAAGCAGCAACGTTTACCAAGAGGGCCAATACAGCGGGCCCTGACATCATTATGGCAGGATCGACCATTCCTTCATCCTCGTCAATCGGACTGCTGGGTGTCTTGGTCAACCAGCAATATGTCATGGCATGACCATGTTGCTAACATCGCAAAATCAGCCTCGCAGAAGCTTGGTGCGCTATTTCGCAACAAAAAACTCTATACACCGCATGAGTTGCTCTTGCTGTACAAAGCGCAAATAAGACCGTGCTTAGAATATTGCTCACATATCTGGGGTGCCGCACCAAAACACACCCTAAAGCTGCTGGATTCCATTCAGAAGAGAGCTGTGCGTCTCGTCGGAGACCCGGAATCTGGATAGTCTGGAACACCGCAGACATGTGGCCGAGATGTCTCTGCTTTACAGACACTTTCACGGCAGATGTTCCCAGGATTTGGCCCGCATCATCCCGCGCCTGGCAACTCCTGTCAGACAGTCACGACAGACGGGAGGAGCGCACCAGTTCGTCGTAAAACTAGAAACACCTAGAACATCGCTTTACAAGAACTCCTTTGTCTGGCGCACTGCATCACTGTGGAACTCACTTCCAGGACATCTGTTTCCCACTAATTACAACCTACATCTATTCAAGAACCGTGTCAATCAACATCTTCGCACACACACCGCTCGTCGAGCGCCATAGGATCTCCCTTTAGTGTGTGTGCCACTGCCATAAAAAAAGCACACACCGTTGTTTTTTTACGTTCTTTTTTACAACCAATAATACAACATTTGCGAGCTCCCATGTTTAAACAATAATATTGCATATACCGGGTGATTCTCAAAAGTGGCTCACCCCTATAACTTTTTTGTTTTTAGAGATAAAGAAGTGAAATTCGGTATGTAGGTATAGTATCTAAATATGTATTTTTTGTCGTATTCAATTGTTTTCTGTCACTTCAGGTTTGACCGGAAGTGACCATTACTTTCTTATATTAAATGAGACACCCGGTATATTTTTACTTATTTCAATAGAAAATCACATTGTAAGTACAATGACACCCCATTTGTCACTTTTTGACATTTGTCATCCTAAAATTTTCAATTTTAAATTTTCAATCTAGAGTGCCATGAATGAGTTATAACGGTTAATTTTGGATCAAGTTGCGAGGGAAAAATACTTTCGAGCGAGTTATACTTTTCATTTGTTTTACAGCTTCATTGAAAGTTTACAAAATCGTAATAATGACGTTTACTCATTTTTGTCAAATGGAACAAAGGTGGCTCATTACCATATCTAGAAAGAGCATCTTGTTACGAACAATTTGATACCACACAATCGATATTTTGAATAAATATACAGTATCATAATCTGTCTAAAAGCTCTAATTGTTTATTGTGTCGGTCATCAACCGGCATCGTTGATAGTGAAAAAAATAAGGAGGCTTTGGAAAATAATAACGAAAAAATGTTATGACATTTTTGTGCAGCCATTTAAAGTTTGTCAGTTTTAACAGAAATTCTTGGGAAACAATATTTTTTATAATAAATTCGTTATTACAAATTGGCAAATGAAAAACTACTGTCGAAATTAGAAAATTAACATGCTATTAATTTATGGTGATGCAAGAAAAAATGCCGTTGATGCAGCGCGGCTTTTTGGGGAAAGTAATTTTAACAGACGATATCCCACTCGTCATTATTTTCCAGAAATGGAACAAAAACATCGAAATGAGGCCGAAGATGGTAACCGAAACCAATTCATTATAAGTGGGGATAAAAACATTCCACTTGCCAATATGTAATAACGAACTGACTATACAAAATATTGTTTCTTAAGAATTTCTGCCAAAAACTGACAAATTTAATATGGCTGCGCAAAAATGTCATAACATTTTGTTTAATACTTTCCAAAGCCTCTTTACTTTTTTCACTATCAACGATGCCGGTTGATGACGGACACAATAAACAATTCGAGCTTTTAGACAGATTATGATACTGGATATTTATTCAAAATATCGATTGTGTGATATCAAATTGTTCGTAACAAGATGCTCTTTCTAGATATGGTAATGAGCCACCTTTGGCCCATTTGAAAAAATTGGGTAAACGTCATAATTACGATTTTGTAAACTTCAAATGAACCTGTAAAACAAATGAAAAGTAAAACTCGATCGAAACTATTTTTCCCTGGCAACTTGATCCAAAATTAACCGTTATAACTCATTCGTGGCACTCTAGATTGAAAATTTAAAATTAAAAATTTTAGGATGGTAAATGTCAAAAAGTGACAAATGGGGTGTAATTGTACTCACAATGCGATTTTCTATTGAAATAAGTAAAAATATACCGGGTGTCCCATTTAATATAAGTAAGTAATGGTCACTTGCGGTCAAACCTGAAGTGACATAAAACAATTGAATACGTCAAAAAATACATATTTATATACTATTCCTACACACCAAATTTCACTTGTTTATCTCTAAAAACAAAAAAGTTATAGGGGTGAGCCACTTTTGAGAATCACCCGGTATAAGAGGTGATCGTTAAAGTTCATCCCCACCCCCCACTCAGCAGCTGCACATAGCGAATGAAATTATCCCGAACTATCGTGCCTCCATATTTTGAATCATATTCATGTTAAATAATGTATAGAAAGGGATTGGTATACGACGACTGTTTTTCATTTGAAGCATAATAAATAATTAATAAACCCTATAACATAATTTTATATTTATTTAATTAATATGAATATGTTAAATATTTTTAGATGAAGAGAAACTTTTTGGAATTGATGAAGATACAGAGGAAATGGAAGTTTTTGTTACTCAAGAATATCTTATATGGGAAGAATTTGCAAATGTGGCAACCAACCTGCTGGAAAAAATCGAATACTTTTTAGACACTTTTGATCAAATTCAAATTAATGATGCGAAAGAAGGCATATCACCAGCACAAACCAAGGAATCGAGCACTAATATTAGCTTTTCTGCTTGGTAGATAAATAGCTTCTGTAGACACTAAAATAGGTACCTATATGCAATATGTCGGCTGTAATGACTATCTAGCAATATAGAAATAAGTGTAAAAGTTTAAATTGTAAAAATTCAAAATCAAAAATAAGATATATAACATACTATATTGTAGCCATGATTTTTTTCTATATAGTATGAGTAGTAGCTCATATTGTTATAATAAAGATAAATTACCAAATAAAAAATCTACTAAATAAACTTTATACTAGTAAAAATATATGTTGTACTTTTATTAGTCGCAATTTCTACATGATAAATTAATTGTTGGTCGATCGGTTCATCCCAAATTGAATATTCTTCATCATACTGGAACAAAACTTGAGAGAATAGCTTCTAGGGGTCCGACTTGATTATCGATGCCAAGACTAGAATTATAACGACTATAAATCATTCATATATTTTTTAAGAAAATGTGAACTTTTATGTAAATTTTTGGTAAAGAAACTGCTTTATTGAATAAAGTATAATGTGTGATTTAACATTTAACAAGATTACTTGCAATAAGTCTGAGATCGAATGCGTTCGAGCATATTTGTGTTATTCTGTACTGTTATATTCGGCTATATTGCTTCTTTTATTCATTCTTTGTTGACTATTGTAGATCATGTTACAAAAACAAGATATGATATTGTCCTTGTCGGGGCGGAGCCAAGATTCAGCGCATATGTCATGTGGTTCGTTATTTCGCGGGCAAGTAACCTAAACGCCATTTGTTTTGTGTTGTGAGTTTATGCTCGTTTTTTTTAGGATTGTCAATCAAATTAACTTTCAAAATGCAACTCCTGTCCATTTTCTAAAACAGGGTTCGCAGTACCAGTGTGTTGTCACCCTATTTTGATGAAAATAATTTACCTAGACACCATAGGCAACAGCCCGTATTTCTCCACCTAGTAGTCAGTAACTTCATTCCACTTTTCTGTACTTAAAAGTAACCTTGGTTATAGTGAAATGAGCGTAGGCCAAGCACTTTCCGTTTTAAAATACTAATTGAGATTTCGAATTTAAGGGAGCACACAATTTAAAGGAAGCATTTTATGTTAATAATTCATTGGTTGACCCCAATATATTTAGGTAATTTCTGTCATGACCTAGTTATTTAAGAGTTCGCCAGACAATAAGAAGAAACTAATTAGCAATATTAACATTTATCCTGCTGTTATTTACTTTTCATCTGACTACCTAAAACTTCAAACCGGAAAAATGACGTTAAAACTTAAAAGAAATTAAATACAAATTTTCACTAGCACTTAGTCTGTTTAATAACATCAGATTAGAAGAGTACATTCTAGGTTTTCTTGACAATTTCAAGAACAAAAGTCACAGTCTTAAAGCTACAACTTGCTTTCTATTCCTTATCGTATAACCCCTGCAAGAGCTGATTACGTAACCGCACACCACAGGAAACACGAATTTTTTAACAGAATTTTTCTTTAACAACGATACGATTTACATTTCCGGTCCCTTTTCGGGCATAGTGATGTTCTACAACTTGTGATGGTTATTTTATTACTTTTCGAGGTCCCTTATGGGCATAGTAACGTGTTATCGCTCGTGACGAATGTTTTCTGACTAACTCTTTCCCAAATATTTGTATCTTTTTATACCATCTTTTCTTTTAGAGCTTGCGTCTTGTTTTTCTCTCCCAGAAATCTGGATTCAGCGCATCTGCCCAGCTATTAAAATGTTTTTGCTAAGAACACTTAAAATTCCTAAGTCGCCGAAAACTGTAATGTTGCAATTAGCGTTTTAACATATTTTTTAAATTCCAACCGCTGGGTCTTTCAAATTAGGGTAATTAAAATTGGTTATTCCAGTTAACATGATTTTTGCATTTCGACCTGGGGTCTTTGCTCGCTAAATATTCTTAACACGTTGACGGACACTGAGGACGATCGGCGTTTTCACTGGCGTGCCGAATATGGTAGGACGCCGTCCGGCGTTCAAACGAATTTCGTTGATAAACTGAGGAACGTCTATCAGCGTCCCAATTCCCATATAAAATGCTAAGGGGGTATGGTCACTGCCACATTTGGGACCGATGATATTATAATACCGTCGTTTTTAAAGGGTCGCCAGCGAAAACGCCGATCGACGTCACTGTCCTTCAACTTGTAGAAACGCCCCCTGGCCAAGGTTTTCTTTTTGCAAAGTGTTGGGGGGGCCTGTTTGTGAAGCGTGCAACTAGTGGATGATAGTTCTTGTAGTTAGTTTATCTAAGTTCGCGTTATGACGCAGTCGAAAAAAAAAGTCGGTTGCACTTCGAGTCTTATTTCGGTACTGGCAGTTAAACACAATGCCGTTTATTTGGAATATATTCCAATAGTGAGTTATTTTATTTTAATAAGGCATATGATAGGTGCTATTGTTTTACATTTTCCTTAGGCAAAATAATTTAACTTTAGAATACGCGGTTCGGGCATTATTACTTGAAACTTGAATTTAAAGTTAAATTTTGTTTTTAAAATAAAATTATTATTTTATTTGAATGTTCTCGCTTGGCGAGCTAGTACTAACTGCAGTTATTTTTTGAATCAATTTAAAATAATTATGAAATAATTTGTTGAAACAATTTAACCAGAATCAGTTACTAACTCCGGTTCATTACAAAGACAATTTTATTTTGTTTAAAACACGTCAGTATGTTAACCCACCCGAAACCTGCTCCCATACAGATCAAAGAGTGTATAGTATATCGAATATTAACAGAACCCCAAATGAGTCTGTTGATGAGTAACAGTAATAATAAAATCAAACCTAAATATACTGTAAAATATTATAGAACTATTTATTTTCCTTTAGTAAATTATTAATTTAGGCTATAATAGGTCTGAAACACATAACATCTCTTAAAGAGATAGATAATGTGTTCTATTTTGAAACAAATAATTACAAGATGTAGAATCGCAATTAGTTGAAAATATGTTCATTTCATAATCTGAAAATATTTATTAAGAAAATATAGATAACCAATCTACATTAAATTAACACTTAAAGTAAATTAAATCTAGATTACTTAGTTTGGAATAATTTTCTTCTATAGAATATGTGGTTCTATACCGCTTAAAACTTTAGAGGCATTTTTGAAACATTTTCAGGTTTCAGATTATATATTTCCCTAACTTTCTCTGCTAATTGATTGCATAGTTTGATGCAGGAATAAAGAGTTTTGAAAAGTTAATGACAGGTGATGCATGGGAAATGGGAATATCATATAGAATGTTGACGTATGTACGCATGCATATATTTTTGTCATAAGAAAACTGTCGCTAGTAAAGTTGTTTTTTAATATGATTTGGTTTTCTCTCTTCTAGCTTCGTCAATGCGATTTGTTTGTTTATAAGAGACTTGGGTTGTTCTCTCCATGTTCTTTCCTGAGCTCCTTATCAGAAGAATAACCTGATTTACACCCCAGCACATTAACTCTACTTTTATAAGAAATGCTACTCATTGTTCATATTAATAAAGAAAAAAACTAATTAGTTTTTCCACAAATAATCCAAAAAATCCTACATTGGTCTAACAAAAATTAGCCACTTTTACAATCACTGTGCCTCTTTCAGCCAACCAGCGAATTAACTAAAAACAGGGGCAGATATTGAAAATATGGCCATTACTGTTCGCTCTCCTCTTTACAGCCCTCCAAATTAAACAAATCTGTGCAACAAGGCTTTCCTGTTACCCGTCCTATTCTGTTCAAGTCTATTTCAATTTGTTTCCCTATCTAATATAGTTTACCTATATCGTTCTTTTCGTCGTATTTCTTTTAGATTAGAGTGAAAAAAATTAATTGGTCTCATTTCGTGAAGCTTTCCTCATTGCTAGAGCATTTTAGCACATCACATCGCACAAAAGGATAACAAATAAAAACAAAATAAAGAACATAGCTTCACTTTAATCATTGTTTACTAATTGTTTATATTTTTATTATTGTTTATGTACTTTAAATTCTTCATGTATAACATGCATGAGATTTTTGTATGCAGATATGCATACACACACACTTTCTATGGTATTGTAGACATACAAAAAATATAAAGTTATATCATATAAGTTAAAAATCTCTGGGCATTAAAGTTATTATGTTTCTAATTTTTTCTAATATAATTGTATTATTGCAGATGCAATTGTCCAAACCATAAGGAGGTACAATCAATAAATGATCATCAATTTTCAAGTATTCACCTACTTCATCTACATTAATATACATTTGTCGTAACCACTTCTTTAACCTCCTCTTCTCCGAAGCTGCTTCGCTGCTATCATGGACTGACAGCTTACGTTCTAGATAGCTCTCTTCAGTCTCATCAGACACAAGCTCTAGTGATTTAATAGCATGTTGAAGAATGAATATTGTACTTTGTTTATTAAAAGTAGTTTCCTTTGTGTGAAGTACAATAGTTTTATAAATGGGATCAATTACATATACAATACCAGTAAATGATTTTTCATCACTCGTATTTATTTTAACTGATTTTCCAATAAGGCTCATCATATATGCAGGATCATTCTTAAATATGCGATCTTCAAAAAGATCCATTGTAATTCCTTTGAACTTTAAAGCGATGAGGTAGATAAATTCTTACTTCTCTTCTATCTACCACATATTATGTTTAGTTTATGAGATACAGGTCTATTATTATATTTTAACAATATCAAATAGTCCAAACCGTCACCGAGTTCACAAACTACTGCTCAGCTGGCTGAACAAAACAATAAAGATATATTGAAGCTACAAAACAAAAACCAAGATACTCAACACCTGTTTGTATTTCTATTTGTATTTGTACAATAAAATTTAAATTTAAAAAAAATAAAGGAGTAAAAGGAGTGTCTACTAAACTAAACTTACTAAACTAGCGCCCGGTTCCGGTGTATAGATAATTTCACGTCTACCTACAGCAATTTTGAGCCTGTACGCATGCGTACGTGTAATTCATATATTTTTCAAATTGTTGTTTTCTTGATTTTGTTCATTGCCTTGGGTTAGTTTCGTTTCGTTGTGCTCCCGGAGTGAGCAAAGCGAGCGGAAGGCAATGCGTGGAGTGAAATATTAGAACGACAACACCGGGCTGCTCCCAAATGCATAGGTTCGAAGGTTGAAAATTTGCTGTAGGTAGACGCGAGTCATAGAATAGTCCCGGTGGCATATATTTTATTCTTAAAGATCCTAGCGAGTCCTACTGTCTGACGAGTCATGGGCTGCGCGCGCAACACAATGTTTAAGTTCATTTGTATTTTTTTTTCACTTCATGGAATGCCATCCCCTAGCTTTGCTCGCTCGGTGGGCAACAAAACGAAACTAACCCATGACATGCCCAAAATCAAGAAAAAAAAACACGATAGAAGTGAAAACTTCAACAAGCGGGGCAAGGCAGTAATAATTAATATGAAATAAATACTCGAGTGAGCGTTACATAGACAAACGTGACGGCTCAGTCTCATTCAATACCCACAAACTCTCTCTACTGTCTCGCTCTGCCGACTGATCCTCTCTAACTTTTACCCGAAGAAGCGTTACATAGCCGAACGTAATGGCTCAGTCTCATTCAACATCCACAAAAAAAGTGCTGAGCGCCTAAAGAAGTTTTCACTTCAAAAGGTTTTACGAACATAACCATAAAAAAAGCATGTCTTGCTTTGACAAGGGAAGGGTCTCTTCTCAAAGATGTCTTGCCACCGGAATCACCGTGCGAGATTTCAGTTACTAGTGCACTTGTGGATGAGAGGCGCGTGATTGGCTAGCTACGTGAGGTGACGCATGTCTTCGCGATGCAACCACTGCAACCAGTTGCACAGCTTATACCGTACCGAATCAGTTATTTAACTCTCCACGGGTTTTGAAGCAATAAAATCCAACCAATAGGAGCATTTTCCTCATATTCTGGGCGTCTGCTACGAGCCGAATTATATGAGGGCGACTTCGTTTATTTATGAATAACAGGTCTGGTGTCCAATGTAGTGTTATCTTTTTCTATTACAACAGTTTGCCGAATCGAAGAGACATAAACCTGGTTGAGTCGGAAACTGAACACACCGCACAGCGTTGGACTCTCGATTTTTTGGCAAGAAGCAGCAGATTACGTTCTTAGATTGGATTGTTTGCGTGTTATTATTTGTGCTCAATTATTTAGTTATTTAAGTGTGTTAACTTTTTGGACATTTAATCATTAAAGTGTTTTCATTGTTAACCATGGTCGTATGTTGTTTTGTCTGCAAAGGGTACAAGAAAGCCAATCCAGCTTCAGGATATTTTAGTTTTCCGAAAGATGAAAGGTTATAAGTAGATCTTTACATTAAGTATTGAGATTAAAGTATAGTTCATTCATATCACATTGCATGATAAATTAATATTCTACGTCGATAATTGTTTGGCTCCCTTCATATAAGTATAACAATACCGTGATATTTTAAGAGCTACCTTCCCGATGTGCGACCTCTAGTTCAACCTTTCAGGAAGTTTAACTTTTTAATATTGAGACATAAATTGTAGTTTTGTCTAACCTCTTAGCATCCCATAATAAAGGCAACCAATTTAGAACCGTCACACTACTATTACAAAGGTGGTGTGTAAATTTAATTAGAAATAAGTAGTGAACCTACCTACAACTCTTTATTCATTGCCTACAACTATGTAAATGGCTTCGAGTGACGAAATATCAATTTGTTAAGGCCGTGTGACGCGATCACATTTTTGATAAAATTTCTGCCCGTAGTAATCTTTCGAAAACGGCAATCTTACTTTGCGCTCGAAAAACGCACAGAACTTTTTCTACAGCGGCATTTTTTAAAATTAAATGCACATTTTCCTCTATACTTATTCGGAAATTTGCAAATGACTGTCAGTTTTGACATATTATATTCGGGCTAGTTATTTTTTCTTCAAACGTCAGTAAATCCGTCATTACTCGACTGTGTAGGCGGCCGTGAAGTTTCGTTTTTCCTCCGCCGGAGCTTTACTTTTCACTTTTCCGCCGGCGGAGGTAAAAGTGTTGTCATAGCAACATAGATACAATACAAACAGACAACAAAATAAGCGTCAACAACTCAAGATTTATTAAACTACAATTTGTATTTATCACTCAATTTGTGACTGCATTTCTAAAAATCACTAATTTAGGAATAAATCGGTTATTATTTAATCGAACTTACTCAATAACTGCTTATCAATACGGAATTAAAACGCAATCGAAGACGCAATCTTAAAAAAATAATTATTGTTGACAGTGTCCACTGACAGCTTTCTGTTACATTACTATAGCAACAACATGTGCCTAATCACCGACACCGGTCTAAGCCGCCTTGCGAACCCACTTATCTTTAATAATAACTATTAAATTATTATTACTATTAAAAAGAGATGTTTTTGCATTAATTTGTCGACATTTGAAGAAAAAACAGCATATTTTATTTGGAGGAAAAGCTACTTTTCCTCCATATAAAATAATATACTATTGCGCGCGGCTGTAGAAAAATTGATATTCTATGTTCATATCAAAATATTTATATATTTATTTACACTTATAAACATCATATTCATGGTTATGTATAAATGACTGATCATTCTCGATCACGTTTACCAGATATCCTTTTTTATCAATTTCACTTACATGTCATGTTTAATTTAATTTACTAAAAATGTAAACTAAATTAAATCCAGTCCGTCTCTGTTGAGTTCCAGCTGGCCATTAAAACCTAACATTTTTAATGTATGAAGGGCATGCGCGAAAAATGAGGAAAGCATGAAAAAGTCAAATCTGGCTTCATCGACATCAAAGGAGCCGACGTAGAGTTAAATAACTGATTCGGTACGGTATAAGCTGTGTTACTGCTTTACATTTTAAAATAAAACTGATTACTTCCCCCTTAATATTTATCTATGCTTATTACATACCTTATATGTGTATTTGTTTGGCTTACGTTGGGTAACTTTGGTTGGGTTAGTTTTGTTTCGTTGCGCCGCAGAGGGCCAGGCCTGAAGCAAATATTTCAAGACGAAAGTTAACGAGGGACCTTGAACGCTTGATACAAAAATGCAAATATATTTGAGGTTAAAAAAAAACACAAAAACTTAATTTCTACGCACTTTTTCTATTAGAAAATTATGATAGAATACCTAATCTCTTGTTTTTTTTTAAAGAAAAATTGTTATTTTTGATTGCGCTATTGTTCAACGGACCCTTCAGTTTATCAAATTGAATCCTACGATTCATCATTGTCTTAATGTTTAAACAATGGATTCGTTCATTTGAACGAACGCACTCTGCAAACTGCAACGTTGCTAGTATCGCTACGCGCGCCGCGCCGCGCCGTAATGTGCATTCCTAATTGCCACTGCCACGATTCATTTGAATGAATTACAAACATTGATTTTGAGTCGCTGACTATTCATTCAATGCTTTTATACCTAAACCTAACCTATATTCTACAAACCTACGCAGTGCTTGAGTGCTGTGCTATGGATTCGAACTCGTCACGGCCACGATGACAATACCATTTGAACAAATTGCATTTTCTATGTGGTGAAACCCGGAGCTAGCCCTAGCACGACATCTGATGAGCCCAATGTATTATTTCACTTCACCCCTGACCCTTCGCTCGCTACGAAGGCTCAAAGAACAGGAACTGACCAAAACTAACCTAAGGCATGCCTAAAATGAATAAAAAAAAATACTTTTTACAAACATAACCTTAAAAAATTTTCTCACTTCCGATTCGACTTCGGTCGAGTGTAGACGCGTTCGGTGATGGCTCTTTGAGCGCCATTGGCACAGGCCATTGAGCGACACGTGGCAAACGTTTAGTGACCGTTTTTCTCCCCGAGGTAGAACCGGACGTCATAGCCAGCGTAGTCTGTGCCTTTCATAGCTTTGCCAGAAGAAATTCTGTGCCTTTCATAGTTTTATAGCCAGAAGAAATACCCATTCACGCGGGCACCCAGGCCGGGAGGGGCCGGATATCCCTGTGGGACCATTTCGTTCTGTGCAATTCAGTAGCTTTATATTTACAAAGCTCGGGAATCGCCAGAGGCACAGGCCCGTCTTACTGGAGGTTCCCACCGAATACAAGGCTCTTCAAACTGGACTAACGTGTAACGGAAGTAGAAGGGTAGCTCTACCTCTCCCTAAGCGCCGGAAGAAAGGTGCGCTGGCAAATTGCCTCGTAGCTGTGCCGTCCAACCCCCGAAAGGGGGTCATCAGATAAGATAAGGAGTTGAATCTCGGGCCGCCGACTAGACTCTAGCGCTAGCGGCGGACCACCGACCCACTGTCCACCTGACCCTTCCTCCCTTGACTTCAATGTTGTAATATGTATTGAATGCAGTGGAATGTATTCGCGCAAACACATGCAAGCTGCTGTGTATCCACTATAATACGGCTTTTGATAAATATATCCTGGTTTTTAGTTAGATAAAGCAAAATATATCATAAAAAGTGCATCCAAAGTACGGGAACGTTTTACAACAAGTAATATTTCACTTTTCTCATGGCCTTCCGCTCGCTTCGCTCGCTACGGGGGCTCAAGAAAAGCAAATTAACCAAGAGCTGACCAAAACTAACCCAAGACATACTTGGAAAAAGGACTGTTTAGAAATAAAACCTTAAAAAAATAAAAAAATACCGACGCGACGGAGTTGAATCCGAGTCACAGGTTAACCATGCAGACCCCTAGACCATCTCCGGACTTGCACACAACCGGTTGGCGTTATTTCAGTTCGTAGTGCACTTGTGAATGCATGCGATTTAAAGCTGCAATTGGCAAGTATATGGCCCTCCGCTCGCTCCGGGGCGCGAGATTTCGGTTCATAGTGCACTTGTGAACGAGAGGCGCGTGATTGGCTAGCTACGTGAGGTGATGCATGTCTTTGCTATATCAGCAGATGGTCTAGGGGTCTGCATCAAGAACTTTTAGTTTATTATTCTTGGGTCTGCATGGATGGCCTTCACTTCGGCGACCCGAGTTCAAATCCCGTCGGTCGTTCATTTGAACGCGTATTCAAAAAAAGAATCGTGAGAATCGATTCACTACATTTAGAGCTAGACCTAGCACAGCACCTAATGAGCCTTAAGTTTACCGATGGCGATATTTCAGTTCGTAGTGCACTTGTGAATACATGCGATTTAAAGACCTGCAATTGGCAAGTATATGGCCCTCCGCTCGTTTTGCTCACTCCGGGGTTCAAGAAAAGGAAACTAACCAAGTGCTAAACCAAACTATACCCAAGAAAAACCCAAATATCAAGAAAAAAACTGTTTACTTAAAAAAAAATACACACTCGGTGTGGAGCAGTTTGGCTTCAGGGCTAGGCATAACACCGCCATGCCGGCAGCTAAAATTGCACATGACACTGTTCAGGGCTTCAATCGAGACCAAAGCACTGCCTTCCTTCTCCTGGACATAGAGAGGGCGTTCGACAGGGTGTGGCAAGACGGCTTGCTGTACAAGATGCATGTGGAGTTTGGCTTCCCATTGTATCTGACAGCTCTGGTCCAGTCATACCTTGCCGAGCGCACCCTCTCAGTATGCATAAACACAAACAAACAAACACAAATTCGTCTGTTAGACCGTTAAAAGCCGGTGTCCCGCAGGGCACTGTATTGTCCCTACAGCTATTTAACTACTATATAGCAGACATCCCCTCCTCTCCAAACACTTCCTTAGTGCTCTACGCCGACAACACGGCAATTTACTCGCAATCCCAAATCGCGCAGGCAGCCAAAATTAAAATCCTAGAACACCTTGACATCCTGCCCCCATATTATGCAAGATGGAAAATAAACTTGAACGTCCCAAAGACAGCACTAACCTCACTAACTAACAAGAGAACTAACTTAGACATCTCGCCATTAACAATATACATCGCAGTAGACGTTAAAGAAAAAGTAAAATACTTGGGTATAGTGTTCGACAAACGAATGAACCTTATTACCGGGCACATGACTGAAATTCGCAGGAAAAACGACATTTCTCAGAGAAGCCTAAATATGCTGATCAGGCCAAAGTCCATCTTAAGCCCTGCGAACAAAGTCAGCATATACGGTGCCATAGTCAGGCCAACCTTATTGGTGTTCTGTGGCAAATACGCACAAAAAGGCGCTGCAGGTTATGCAAAACCGTTACCTTAGAGCTGCCTTTTCGGCAAATCGCTATACTAGAATCATAGACTTGCACTTATGGTCAAACCTTGACACTGTCGAGGAGTACATAGACAAGGTATCCTGCAAGTTCTATGATTCTGGTATACGCGGCTCGCCACTGACGTCAAGCATAGCCAACGTGCGGCCCACGGAACAAACCAAAACACGGGCCCATATACAGAACAACGTCGCTCTTCTATCAAGATCCGAGACCGCCTGAACAACAAAATAACCGACGAACTCAGACACAGACTCACTGACTGGCTGTCCTGCGTGCTCCGCTGGAAGGCGAACTTGGTGAAGCTCGCCTCCCGTTTGCGCCTTGATTGAAAGGGCAACGCCCAATATGCAATTTCCAGCTACCCACCCCTCACAATAGGGCATGTACATGCCCCTGGCCAAGAGACCAAAGAAACATGAAAGAGGTTTTTCGTGTGGTATTTTCCTCTATTCAAAGCCATCACATATTTTATCACTCAAAACAAGTTATCATTACGTTAGCCTTTTGGCAACGCTCTACTAGATTAGGCTTAAAGGCTAAGTAACCCGGGAAAGTATACTGAAGCGATATCGAACGGCACACAACTAGGGCTAGATTAGCCCTAGGCGTGACGGTGATGCGCCCCCGCAAATCACGCTTGCAAGCGTGAGCGGCGGCACTAGCTGCATATAAACGCCGAAACGCGATCTCTATCTATATCTTAGTATGCCATTATAATTGTAACTGTGGATAATAAATGTATAAGTAAGTAAGTAAGCATTGTATTGAAAATCAGTATTTTTTTTTGTTATAATGTGCTACACTGCTACATATCTGTGTCAATTACTGGTTACAGTCGGTTACACTAATTTTTATTTGTTTATTTTTTTAAATATTAATAAAGTTGAGTAAAGTAATTTATCAATTTAACAACCATTGAAATTTTGTAAAATCATATTTTTCTTCTGTATTTAGACACTTTTAAAAGACGTTTTTAACCATTAAAATGTTGCGCAATTGTGTCGCTGTCCCACAAAAAGCCCCAAAGTTCGACTTTTGAGAGCTGAAAGGTAAAAATCAGGAAATTTTTGGCATCTGACGCGCAATGTTGCCAAAGGTAACAAAGGTTTTACCACAGCTTATTCAATAACCAGCTACTAATCTTGCGCATTATAAGATCATTTACACAAATAGTGCACTATATAAAAATCGCCCTTTCCTATTGGTCGATCCGCATGGCCCTCCGCTCGCTTCGGGGGCTCAAGAAATGAAAACTAACCAGGTCCTAACCCAAACCAACTCAAGACATACCCAAAATCAAGAAAAAAACTGTTTAGAAACATAATCTTTAAAAAAAATAGCAATGGGGTTCGAACCTAGGTCGTCCAGGTGAGACCCAGTTGTATAAACCTCTACACCACGAGAGCTCTTGACAGAAATCGATTGCATCACGCAGACATATCGTAATACGAGATGGATCGACCTATAGGAGAGGTCGATTTTTACATAGTGCACTATTTGTGTAAAGAATCTTTAAATGCTAATCTTGCCGCGTCATCCTTTGATTTGGGAAAATCAAGTGAAAATTTTAGAAAATTATTTAATATTTTTCTAAACGTCTGGGCATCTGAATAATACTTTTGACAGTTCGTTTAATTTAAAATACGATGTTTTATCGTCTAAAATCCGTTTGAAAACGATTTTAAATGGCAAAATTGTATAAAAATCCGTAATTTCCTGTCTTGTTAGGGCGATAGCCGTAGCTTCGGACGAATTTGTCGTGGATTTTGAAGCGAATATTCATTTTAAATTCAGTTCACATCGTGTCATTACATTGCCTGAAAAATCACGAGACCGTGGAATTGAACCGGTCAGGGCATTGCCAGGTATGCGCAGTGCCCGACACTCCAACTTTCCGATTTCGATAGAGATCAGTAGCTGGTAGTGTATAAGCTGTGGTTTTCCCTTTTCTTAACTGGATTCGGGGGCGTAACCAACAAGAACTAACCCGCATTAATGTAAAAAATAAATATTATGTTTCATTTCACATATAGCGCAACCAAACAAAATTAGCCCAAACCAGAGAACATCTACCGGAGATGTTCTCTGCTCAAACTAACCCAAGGCATGCCCAAAATAAAAAAAAACTTTGTCAGTCAAGAATGCCTACAACAATTTTTTACCCTTTCAGCTCCTCAAAAGTCGAAATTTGGGACTTTTTATGAGATAACTAAACGATTGGGCAACATTTTAATGGTCAAGAACGTCTTTTAAAAACGTCTAAATAAAGACGAAAAAATTGTTTTATTAAGCTTGTTCGGTTTTTTCTTCAAAAACGCAAAAAAAAACTTAATATTGACAGTTTACTGCCCTGCATATTTCGAAGAAGATGTGGTGACAAAATGACCAGTGATCCCAGTTCTCACGATTTATCGTGAGATTTAACGATTTTGTATGATATCTCACGATCTTACGATAATGCTTACAATCCTCACGATTTTCACGCATTTCCCAATATTTCATGATTTTTTTCACGAATACCACCCTATGCGGGAAATTTCGTTGGCGAATACTATCAGAGTATAACAGTTTGTTATACTCTGATACTATCCCATTCAAATTAATATGGCATCAGCACGGCTTGCTTTTGCAGTTATCCAGATATATTATTGACTATGAATAAACCCTATTCCATTGTCTTTAACAACGTCTATGCTATGCGTGCGCAGCTTGCCTCTCAAAACTTATAGGTCCAACAGATTTTGTTAGCGGGTGCGGTTTTTTGGTATTTCCCCGAGCCCCAAGATATTCTTTAAACTTAAACTAGATAATGACTGGAGGCAATTAATAAATTTAAATTTTACTGATTTTAATTTAAATCTTGATGTAATAAGATTTTGGAACTTGGTATCTAAAATTAAATTAGGCAACACAGAACTTCAGTTTCCTAAACTAGTTCAATTTGTTTTTGACTTATTATGTCTTCCACATTCAAGTGCAACTGTAGAGATTTTTTTCGCAAGTAAATTTAAATAAAAAACAGGTCAGCCAGTATTCGATTAAAGAGTAACACTTGCTATTAACAAAGAGCTTAGTAGCTAATACTGGCAAATGCAATAATTTTAGAGATAAACAGAAGTTGTAAAAAAACAATACACAAATATTAATATAAAAAATTGGAAACTGACTAATAGTAATTTATCATCTGACTCTGAATAATAGACATCTGTATTAGGTATAAATATGTAATTTTATTTTCTGTTTGAGTTACAAATATGTTAATTATTTTTTATTTTCAGTTTAGTTTTAAAATATTTTATTTCTTCTTCTTCTTCTTCAACTACCAATAATTTTATATTACGTTTGGTTACAAAATAAATAAAAAGCTTTATATTTTGTTGTATTTCCGCATTTTATTTTTATTTTTCGCAATGGTATTATTATTATTGGTAATCAACTGTTGGTCGAGCATGACAAGTCTGTACTTACATCAGCTCCAGCTTGTTGGAAGATAGGTTGACTTCTTTAAAAAATGTTAGATTATATTAAATTTTGCTATAAGCATGCGGTATTTTACTGAAAATAAATTTGCAATCAAAATTTAAAATTAAAAGCGCGATAGTGCAAGTTTTTAGGAGCGGCTAAATATAGCGCAAATGTTAGAGATGTGTGTGAGACTACTTTTTTCTTGATTTTGGGCATGCCTTGGGTTAGTTTGGGTTCACTGTGTTTATTTTTGCCCCCGAGCGAGCGGAGGACTATGTGTACAACATTTTTTGCCATTTATTTTTTCCATAGTGCAACCACCAACGTAAACAAACGAGGTCGGAATTAACATTTGCGCTATATTTAGTCTCTCCTCAAGTTTTTCAAGGTCTCACGATTTCTCACGATTTTTGGCGATCAGCCCTACGATTTCCTATCAACGCTGACTGGGAACACTGAAAATGACGACTTTTCATGCCAGTCGGTGACACGGTGACGACTTTTTACTTTGTTACTCTGGCCACCCTGGTTGGTTGTGTTTGTGTATTTCCCAGCAGTACTAAAACTACTAAAAGTAAAAGTTAATTTTTGTTTTTGTTATTAATCATATACTTGTATATGATTACCGTATGTTATTGATCTGGACGAAAAAAAGTATAATTGCCCCTAATTTTGTTCGTCATATTAGCATTTCGAACTGGTGCTGTTTAAAAATGGATTCTTTTTCTAAGTTTAATCTATACAGAAATTTAGAAGACATTTTAGAAGATTTAGCTAAGGTAAGGAAAAATAAAGATACACTATTAATTATTCATTTCAGTCTCAGGCTCAGAGCGAGTCTTGAGATAGCGCTTATCTTGGCTTCATTTCGCATTCGTTCCATAATGAGAAAGAAAGCAATTACTAGAATTGCCAATAAATAACTTAATTTCCATATAAATCACTTTTACTAGATCTCTATTCAGACCTATTTTATGCTCTGTTCTAAATTCTAAATCATAGAAGGCTATTGATGATAGGCAAAAGTTAAGAACTTTCGCCTATTAGGTATAACTTAGTTTTCAGCCTTTTAATTACTAATTTATGCCATTAATTTCATGGAATTTATTGTCAAAGGCAAAAGTCTTGGCAATGTGGTTTTGTACTATAATTACATATATACTTATCAATTTATAATTGGCTAACTACTTACGTAATGAAACTTTACAATATTAATCAAGAAGAATTATAGTATAGCACTTTCAAGCTTGGAGTGGATCATGAGGAAAAGGAAGATATAATGATGACTGCCTTTGGGCAAAAGACATTGCAATTTTTTAAACCTAAGGAAATTCCTCAATGAGGAAATAGACAACACGAAGGATAGGTTTTGCTTTACACGGGATACATAAACTTGATAAGTTCACAATGTTGAGGGCCAGTCGGCAGTTAAAATTTTAATTCAAGATGAAGAAGTTAGCTAATTTTCAGGATGTTTGCAAAAGTTGAGATAACCAAATTTTATGTTCGTTGTTCACAAAGTTCATTCCAAGCAATGAAAAATTACTATATTACCACATTATTACTGTCAATATCAAATATCATGACTGCTTTGACATTCGACGGGACACATCAGCATATTTTACATTTTTAACCAATCAAATATGAACTTTACCAACTTTTTGTTCTTGTATATAAATGCCATAAAATGAACTGTGAACTCTGAACCTCACGAACTACGAATTTTCCAACCTCAACATTGACAACTTTACGAGTTTATGAATGGAACTTTAGTCTTCTATATACAAATATAAGACCCGCTAGATATAAAACACCTAAGACGACACCGATATTCATGGGGGAAAATTTAATATACCATTAAGTTTTAAAATATTGCAGCAATACATCAGTTTCGTAAGAAATAAAACCCTAGTCATTGAATTATTTTTAACTACACTTATTATCTTATTGTCTATTTTAATATGTCTTACCGAGCACTGGCTGTGAGAGTGGGAAGTTGATTTAACAGTACTGTACTGAACCATTTCAACTATTCAAGAAAAAGTATGATACATAGAGCATCATGCATACATACTCATAAAGGAAAACGACTTTTATGGAGTGGAAGACCAAGAGGTCAAACTGTGTAGCATTGAAGAACAAATATAAGTCTCATGTGTGGCTAATAAAAAAGTAAAAAATGCTTGTCTGGTCAATATATAGAACAACTTTAGGTGGTTTTGATATTTTTGTTTAGCAACTTGAAGTTGTTTTGAGTGTTGTTTGTGTAAAATACCTAGATTTTAAGACCATATATAGTTTGTGAAGATTTTAATGCTGGAAGGCAATGATAAGGCACAACTCATGTACATTCTCCATAATTTTAATTTTGGGTGTAGAATATTTCAGCCCACAAGAGTTACAAAGTCCACTGCCTCTGCTCGATAATATTTTTACCAATTTTGATCATTATGACAATACAGTTGTTTTTTTCTGGTCTTTCTGACCATAAAGGCCAATCTATGGTATAAATGTTGTGCAGGTGGACAGGAGATCAGCAGTGATGCAAAAAGAATTTCCCTGATCACAAATGTGAACAGTTTTTCTGAGCTTACAGAAGTATGCATAGCACATGATACAAAGAAAACAAAAAACAAGATATGATATTGCGCATGACGGGGCGGAGCCAAGGTTCAGCGCACACAACCTGTGGTTCGTTATTTCGTAGGCACGTAACCTACGCCATTCATTTGTGTTGTGTTGTGAGTTTATGCTTGGGTTTTTTTCCGATTTTTAATCAAATTAACGTTCAAAATGCGTTGCGCAGTAGCTGGGTGCCACACAGATTAACTTTACCAGCGATTTAATGTCTTTTTCCGGTTTCACAGCGACGAAAATCTTGGCAATCATTGACCATTTGTCCAAAGGTGGCTTGGATAAACTATCTGACGTAATGATGCAACACCTGAAAAAATTAGAAACTATTTTTAATCATGTAAATTCTAATAATTTGCGTATTTGTAAGGGATATTTCAATTATTTATTTAATTATTGGTGTTTTTGGTGACTGTTTTATTGGCATACGAAATTTAAATATGACACTGGAAGATAGGGGTTTGTAAAAAAAAAGGAAAATGTCAAAAGCAGTTTAAATTATAATTTTTTTTGTGTCTCGCTATATTACGTTTTATTAATTTGTTTATTAATAACAAATGTATTTGTGTTAATCTATATATGTTTTTAGTTGTCTGTACCAAACCATTATTTATGTACTATATGTATATATATTATTATTATTATATGTGCTTTATTTATCTCTAATATAAAAGATATAAAATTAGATAACATTATTTTACTTCATACACAAAACTATATGAATCAGTCATTTGAGAAACAACATAAGTCAGCTTGTGCAAAATGTTCAGAAACGAGATAAAACATTATAGAATATGTCCCTGGTTAACTACAAAACTCACGATTTTTCCTTCAATCTGTTGTAATGATCCAAATATGTGTTAACAGGGATTTTTTTGTAAACTGTCATTTGAAGCAGGAAAAAAACTTTGAATTTCGATGACTTATGTTGTTTCTCAAATTAACGACGCTTTTAATTTTTGTTTGCCTAATTATGTTGTAGTTGTGGTTAGAAATTAATTAAACTACGTTTTGTTAGAAACAAGATATATTTAGAGGAACACCACTACTACGCTCGACGTAACCTTCTTCCAAATACCCCTCTAACATGTCTCACAACGCTCTTTAATATTAGTACTACGCTCAACGTAACTCCACACTCCCAAATACCCCTCTAACATGTCTCACAACACTCTTTAATAATAGTACTACGCTCGACGTAACTCCACACTCCGAATTACCCCTCTAACATGTCTCACAACGCACTTATATTAATAATACTACGCTCGACATAACTCCACTCTCCCAAATATCCCTCTCACATGTCTCACAATGCTCTTTAATAATACTACTACGCTCGACGTAACTTCACACTAAATAGGGGCCCCTAGGTTCCATTTAAATGGTATCCGTCCGTCCCACCACACCGACTTTCGTCGATATCCACCTATAAAATCGATTTTTTTTAGCGGAGCCTACCCCCTAGGTTCCACAGTTTTTTTTATGTCAAAATTCGTTTTTCCCGACCCGGAAACCCCCCCGAGTCCCCATTTTCGCCTAAATCTGAGCTGTCTCGTGTTCGGTCTAGTACCAGCTCACGTTTCCTATTGACGCCACTTTTGACGCCAGCTTTGACTTCATTTGAGAAACAACATAAGTCGAATGACTTATGTTATTTCTCAAATGAATGAAATATTTTTCCCGTACATTAACGAATAACGTATAGTTTGACTTATGTGGTTTTTCGCTGGAATAGGTGTTTACATGTATAGATTACGAAATTGCTAATATCTCGTTTTCGGCCAAACAGTGACTTATGTTGTTTCTCAAATGACCGATTCATATATTGTTACGTTATTTCCGTGGTTCTAACGAAATTACAACCTTCACTCTTTTAAAATAATCCTCTCTTTATTCTTTATCACTGTATACAATGAATTACACACTAAACTACTCTGATAACTTTACAACTAACAGCTCTTTACATTCAACACTCAATAATTATTAACTAACTCAACACGCGTTCCACTCGCTATTTGTATACAGTTTTAAATATTTCCGAATACTCCTCACTAGTCCTGACAAAGCGAGGCCAAACTATATTATTCTCGACCAGGGCTGCACACATCAGGAGAATTCTACAGTTCCTGAATCTTCGCGGCCGGCGATGATAGATATGATATGATGATAGATGCGACAAGGCTAGTTCTATAGGGTAGCATAAAAACGTTTGGATGGTTGCTAGCCGTGACATTGCCTCTCTCTTAAACCTGATCATTCTGATCAGCTACTTCCTGTGCATAAATCAGTTTATTCTGGGGCTATTGAATTCTATACACTACGCCATTGATTCTTTTGATGACTGTAAGGGCCCCTCTCATACTGGCGTTAGCTTGGGAGTTCTTCCATTGCGGATTATATAACCAGACTTTATCGTTTATCTGAAATCCCATAGAGTGAGCTTGGAGATCATATCGAGCCTTAATTTGGTCACTGGCGAGACGTTCAGACGGTAGTCCGACATCATTCTGTTTCATCTTCCCACTAGATCTTGTCTGGGGTCCTTGACTTGAGGCGCAGGTTGAACACTGCCGGCACCATGATTTCACATCCTGGTAGTAGTTGACACAGTAAAATCTGTCACGGATCTTGTCAATCGTTCTGTTAACTCCCAGATGAGCACCCAGCAACAGGCAATTGGCTTCGCCGGCATTTTACCTATAGTTGAAAAGGCACCATATTATCACAGCATCAAAAATTACGACACTACTAAAATTACTATCTACACTAAATGAAAAACATATTGCGAAAGCTAGGCATCACCAGCTTGAGTTCTTAGAACCTTGATTCTGGCGAAATCTCTTTTTATGCCACTTCGGCAAGCTTTACGTATATACCTTCAAAACCACTATTGCTATGCTGGTCACTACGATAACCTATAGCATAATTTATAATGTCAGTCGGAGCTCCGATATTTTCTTCTTTTTAAAATCAGAGTTATCTCGCCCATGTCAGTAACTTCGGCACGTTTCAAGTTTGTTTTGACCACAGCTCGTTTTTTGTTTCACTACAGACTACAGCTAACGCATTTTACTTATAATAAATAATTGAATCTCAAGGTATGGGCATAAGGACTAGATGATTCAAAGACATTATTACACATAACTGTTGTTGTTTCTTTGATTTGGCTCTGGTCCTCAAAGGCCAATTTGCCAGTACGCCTCTCTCCCGGAGGGGTTTGTATTATGTGTAGGAATCTTCAGTAAAGCGGGCCTGAGCCCCTGGAGACTCCAGACTTTACTATCTTCAGATGAGCGGGCCTGTGTCCTTGTTCACTTCAGACTTTACCAAGTTACTTATATAATGACTCATATACTTTTAGGCATAGGTGTTAGCCAACTTTCACAACACAGGAGACCACAAATTATCCTCCCTCTGCAGGAGACATAACTACACAGACAAAGTGGAATGGGTAGAACTTTGTTAAGTTTGTTCGCTGTAACACAAGGATTATTGTTTTAATTTATTATAATTAGAGAATTATTTTGACTCTTTTTTCATTTTAATTTGATAGTATTGTTGAGAAACTAAGAGGTAATGTTAAATTATAGTTTTCCTGAATTCATTATACATGCACAAATCAGGAATTTCGTTAATAGGACACTCCAGAAAAATATGTTCTAATGTTTCCACCATCCCACATTCACAAAGTGGACTTTCTTTGACGTTCATTCTATGCAAGTGGTGATTATCATAGTTATATGTCTACGGTCCAAGAATTCAAACTTATCAAACCATTTATACATATACATTTAGGAAATTTATTACATATCTGCTTGTATTTTCTACCCTTATCGTGGATTGAATCCTCCCACCATTGATTATGTTCTGTAAGAATTTTTGCTTTAAGGATAGGGATGATTTCAGAGATATCTATATCTAATTTTAGTGGGATATTAAGGTTTGTACCAATTTTGGCTAATTTGTCCGATATTTCATTCCCTGTTATCTGGGCGTGGCTAGGAATCGAGGCAAAGTTTATTTCAAAATTATTCTCATTTGAGAGTATAATTAATCTTTTTGTTTGTAGACTTAATTTACAATCTTGACTGCTTCGTATATAATGTCATTCCTGCACTGCTTTTAACCCCTGCATGAGTGTTATAAGGTTTGGGGGTGGGTTGGATGTTGAATTTTTGTTCTTATTTATTTATATAATCACTTTTACTTTTAAATTATTTTTCTTTTGGGTGATATATTATGTACCAAACATTACTGTAGTTTTTACCTATGTTTTGGTTTGTTGAATTGGTGCTTTGTCTGTCATAGATGCTTGGAATCTTTGATTATGTTTGGAAATTGTTGTAATTAAGTATTTGAAATGTGTATTTTTTGTCCCTTTTTGAGATATTTTTTTCCTGTTGGACAAATAAATAAAATAAATAAAAAAAATAAATAAATAAATGGTTATAATTTCTGCTGTGCAGATACAAATATTATGTGGTAATCTAGCTGAAAAATTATATTCAAGATTTGGGATATGTATTCCAAAACCTGTCCTATTCGAATTCTTCGACGCGCCTGTGTATATGATTTTATGTGAGTTTTTAAATTGTTGTATATTTCTTAAGAATATTTTATTGTTGTCTATATTGTCTTTTTTAAGATTTAAGTTTATAGTTGGGATATTTGGTGTCTGGTAGGACATACTAATATTAAAAATAGATTTAAGAAAAAAATTGTGACTATTTTTTAGCCACGTTTCATTTAATAGTATAATATTTGCTTTTTCATCTCTAATAAAGTTTATTAAGTCCCCTTTGTTTGTATTAATACTTCTAGTGTTCCACTGAAGTACTTTAATATTTTTTGGTGTGTTGTTATTAGTCATTATTATTTATAACCTAGGTGTGTCTAAGTCCATATCATTTGCTTGTTGTATACATGGGTGATCTGTGGTAATAATTAGATTTCTGAAAATTAATTGTTCTTCTTTTGATAAGTTCATAAAGTAGTTAAAAATGTTAGATATTGGGTTATTGTTTATTTGAGTTTGAATGGCACTAGGAGGCATATTTTTGTAATTAATACTATTTGTATCTTGGGTATGTGTTGGCGTACTTGGGGTATTTGAAAAATGTATGTTTTGGTATTCTGGTCTGGGTATATCGTTTGAGAAATATAGTGCATCATTATGTGCTCTTATGTCATACCCTTTTGAAACCATTCTTTTCTTTGTGGTTGAGATGCTACTTGTTGATAAGATTGTCTTTGTCTGGAATTAAACTCTGCTGATTGTTGTAGTGTCATCAATAATATTACAAAATTATACATTTGGTAATGGCAACAAATAAGTAGGACAATTAATGCACCACAGAGGTAATTTTCCAACATCAAATATAAATTTTGGACTTTAAAAAGGAAGACCATACGTGCAATATCCTCTGCCATTTGTTTTTTAAGGTCTCTCAGAACGCAAATATGATTCGCCTTCCATAACATCCTCACTCGATACAATTCAAAAGGCATAACAACCTAAAGCCACTCGAGCACCCTTACAGGAATATGTATATATGTGTATTATTTTAACTGTGTCTTGGAACTCAAAATATGGCACCCAAAGGTCAACTGCGTGTCAATGTTACAATAAACTTGATGTCTGGTTTGCTCTCCAGCGGCCATCATTAATGTTCAAACCACAAATGACACATCTAAAGTCCGCAATGTCTATTTTAACGCAGTTACAGAAGATTAATAGAACCTCACCCCTCGCCAAAATTTGGTTTCTCCAAAAAATTGTGCGGTTGTCAACTTATTTTTTAAATATGGAATGTAATATGTATATCTCATCTCCGCACAGGCACCGCTCGTTGAGTGGTATATGATTTTTCTTTTGTATATGTGTTGAACATACGAAAATAAAATACTAGTTACACACATCTTATAATAAAATAATATATTTGCCCCACACCGAGCATGTCTAATTTAAGAATACTTTTAGCATGATACTAATCGATCTGTTCAACAACTGCTTCAAGTGCATGACCAAGCAAAGACAAAGTATGATGAACAGAAAGACGTTGCAATACATCCGTTGATTGTTTTGGAAGGGCTGGATGGATCAGGTATGTATATTCTTATGGTATAGTTAGTAGTTGCATAAAATAAAAATGAATTTCGATAATTCACTGAATTAGTCATCTTAGCACCTAAATCACACATCTTTTAGCGTTTAATTGAACTTACGGAAGAGCAGCTGCTGCGGTGTATACAGTTTTTTGTTGTGGAATAGCGCACCAAGCTTCTGTGAGGCTGATTTTACGCTGTTAGTAGCATGGTCATGCCAGGACATATTGCTGTTAACCGAGACATCCAGTAGTCCGATTAACGAGGATGAAGGAATAATGATATCACAGCCCGCCGTATTAGCCTTCTTGGTAAACGTGGCTGCTTGGTTCTTTGCTGCATTGAACTGGATCAAATTGCTGTCGCCCCAGATTCGAACCTTCTCCACATCTAGATTAATTGTTGTAATATGCTCCTGTCTGCGGTGATAAGTCTCAGTCGCTGGTAAAGGTCTTTCTGATCAAAATTGGGAGACAAGGATACTGTCATCTGCAAAGCTATAACAGGATTAGTCTTTTCGGTCAGCAGGTCATTAATATAAATGAGGAATAGAGTTGGTGAAAGTATTGCGCCATGAGGCACTCCCGCATTAATGGTGAATGTGTGTGAGATGTGTCCATCAACTGTCCATCTGGGATTGTTTGTTCAAAATGATTAGACCGTTTCTTAAATATTTTGGTTGCATGATGTTGTCAACATGTACCGACGTCTGTAAAGTGATGGGCGGAATTGTTGGTTTAATTGGGGATTACCCTAGTTAGTAAAGGTTAGTTAACATGCGAAATCTATAGTTCAAGACGCGTGGAATCGGTATTTAAACGCACGCAGTTCCACCAACCGGCAGAGTCTGGCACGAAGAAATGAACTACCGCAGTTGTTCACCGAAATGAAGTAACTTATAGGAAATGTTAGCAGAAGAACCATGTGAAGAAAATTGTAGGAAGCTGAGCTTCATTCACGTAAAATGGCGACAGGACTGCATCTACTACAGTGGCATCGACGAGAGCTCCCATTTGTAAAATTGGATGTAGATAGTCTGTACAAGAGTGAATTAATCTACTATTCACTGAAAAATATAGTTTCAAGTAGCTGTCATTTCATATGCATCTTTTATTCGGGATCAATTTGTATTATCCACGATAATGCTAGATCGTATTAAAACTAAAACGGAGTTTTATCCACAATACCAAAACAGAATTATTGCACTCGACGCGCGTTTCGCTAACCATGTTAGCATCATCAGGAGATGATTAAAACTAAATTTAAAACTCTACCTAACTCGGTTTTATACTAAATGTTTGCTTAATCAAGCGGAACCAAAGGAACCAATCCTAGAATCCCACTAGTCACGCTTGATCAACCAATACAATGGACTATACGGAATAGGCCCTCTATCTCTATTTAAACTATTCTTACATTTAATAATTTCCATACTTTCATATGCGTCTAATAATCTCCTATCAGTTATATTATGAATTAATTTTAAATTTTTAATTGTTATTCTATGATTGTTATCAAAAGCATGCTCGGCAACACTTGATTTTTCTGTTCTACCATACTTTAAATGAGCTATCCCAGATAACACCCGACATCCAATGGATATCCGTTTTAGGTACAAAATGTGTACAGATGTCAAGGAACATCGAATGGACATCCAATGGACTATATTTTCTGGACATTAATTGAACAGCCAGAAACGGATATCCAATGGAAGTCCATTTAGTGTCCACAAATGTATATAGAAATCATGGTCATAAGCTGGATGACAAATGGACATCCAATGAACTATATTTTATGGACATTAATTGAACATCCATAAACGGATTTCCAGTGAAAATCCATCCATTTGGTGTCCACAAATGTATGGAAACCATGGTCATAAACTGGATGTGAAATGGACATCCAATGGACTATATTTTCTGGACATTAATTGAATAGCCAGAAGCGGATATTCAGTGGAAATCCATTTAGTGTTCACAAATGTATATAGAAATCATAGTCATAAACTGGATGTCAAATGAACATCCAATGGGGTATATTTACTGGACATTAATTGAACATCCAGAAATGGATATCCAGTGGAAATCCATTTAGTGTCCACAAGTATCAAGCTCAAATCGTGTTGCTGAATATATATGAAAGGTACATGGGAAAAACGATCTAAGCGCCATTTTCTTAGGAAACTTTTTTATTATTGATTTCACAGAAAATTTTATTCTTGATAAAATTTGGTGCTTGGAAAAAAACTAATTTTGATAATGCTAAATTAAGGATAAGTTATACAGGGTACTTAAAAAATATAAAAATTATGGTTAAAAGACAAAAACTTTGGAATATCGGAAAACCTTCTACAGAAAAAATATAGCTCCTATTATGATAAAAATAAGTCAAATACCATTTTTTCCAAAAGTGCACCGTTGCGGAGAAAATCCATGTCAATTATTGAAAACCCATCTTTTTCTTAGTTTTGTCCTTATTTTTTTTCATTAACGATGCACTTTTGAAAAAAATGGTATTTGACTTTTATTTTTATCTTAATAGGAGCTTTATTTTTTCTGTAGAAGGTTTTCCGATATTCCAAAGTTTTTGTTTCTTTAACCATCTTTTTTGTATTTTTTAAGTACCCTGTATAACTTATACTTAATTTAGCGTTGTCAAAATTAGTTTTTTTCCAAGCACCAACTTTTATCAAGAATAAAATTTTCTGTGAAATCAATAATAAAAAAGTTTTCTATGGCAATAGCGCTTAGATCGTTTTTCCCCTGTACCCTTCATATCTGAGCAATCATCTTCTTGGAATTCAACCATTGACATCGGTTCCAACTAGTGCATTTCCTAGAGCCCGGTCTATTTAGATTTACGATTATTAGTTTTAAGAGTTAACCATCGAGCCAGATGTTTCTGTTATATTGCATGTTGAGTGCAAAGGATCCTTAAATAATAGGGACACTGTGACCCAACGGAAAGCGCATTTTGTATAGTTCAAGTTTAGAATAAATTATTTTTTAAAAGATATTAGTTTTCGTGTCTTACATATATTTATCTATGAATGTGGTTTGGTTAATATTGTGAATATAATTATCTCCGATATAGCCCGTGACGCAGGCATTTTCATTAAGGCTGGAACAGACTTTATAGGTAAGTGTTAATTTTAAATCATTAATTAATTTAATTCTATTTTGCTAGATTTCCTTTGTAAAATTCCTAATTATATATTATTTGTTAGATTTTATTAGTTTTTTAGATATTAAATAGCGGAGGGTTAGTTATTTATTAGTTATAGCGTGGTTTGAGTAAAGGCTATAGGTATATTTTTTGTTATAGGTACGTACAAAAACTTGGTACCAAGTTTTTGTTTTAATCTGTTTTATATTACCTTCCTATTTTATAGTTCCTTTACTATATTTATTTCAATTTACAGAAACTTTTAATTCTTTCACAAAATTGGGGAATCGCAATGTGTCAATAATTTATTGTCAAAAATCCAAATTCAATATGGCGTCAATAATTATCCAACAGGAATATTTTTTGTTGCATATATTATGATTTTTGCTATAAAATGGTAATTCCAATAAAAAAAACGTAGGGCAACATCATGGTTGTTCTATTTAAGCCTTTTTCGATGGCCTAGATAACGTCAAATTTTACCTACAGCATACATGATTTTGAGATTCCCATTTAAAATGCCTGGTTGTCACATATGACAAACAAAAGTAACGGAAAATTTGGAACAAAAGCAAGGGCGATAATAATTGCAAATAACAGATTCGGCTTTTATTATATAGTGTAAGTGCCCAGCGACATAAAGTTGCATTTATGAATACTGTCTTGGAAATTTTTGTGTGGCTTAATTGCGGCTAGTCTACCACCTTTTCCCTTTATGAAAACTTTCGTAGTGGGGGCGTTTGCTTTCCAGTTCTTCCGAAAGCCGACCAATTCGCGTAGTGCAAAAAATTTATGGATACTCTTTTTATTTTTAATGTAATCGCCAGGCAAGTTTATGAAACGCGCGAAAAAAAAAGTGTCCGACAAAAATTTTGGGGCGTTAAGGGTGTCCGACAATTCAAACACATCCAATTCATGACTTAAAAAAATTTATGAATAACGAGCTGATTTTTTCAGCATTACTTAATAAAAATATGTAGAAAATAAATATCCAATTGTCCGACAAATTACATTTTCCGATTTTCCAGTCCGACACTGGAAAATCATCGGTTTCACGAAGCCAAAAAATTTACGAATAACTGTCGGACAAAAAAGAATCATGTATATAAAACAAGTACTCGACATATGGTATAACTGTCCGACAAATATGTCGGGACCAATCTGCAGTCCGACAAAAAAACAACAATTTTAAACAGCATTATTTTTCAAGTATTCATTAATTGTGATAAAGTTTTATAAGCTACTGTAAATGGATTGTGAAATGCGTAAATAGTTAATAATATGTATTGAAACCTTGATTGAAACTTACCGACGCCCAGTACCTTCTGAAAGTCGGCAGTCAGACACGTGATCGTACAATTTTTTACAAACCAATTTCGACCCATCCATTACGTTGTGTATTTAGTAGCTCCCAAATTCTTTTAGAGTTTGGAGCCGCAATAATTCTTTTGCATTTTCCTTCTTGGGAACTCTTGTTTCCCCCTTTTTTCCTTCCTTATCTTAGCAATTAATACACCAAGAACATTTAATACATTTATTAAATAAACGGAACCAGTGAGCACATGTTAACCCATCAGATAACCCTGACGCCCTACTAATAGAACGGCATCTTTTAAAATACCTGCGCACACCAATGGTGAGAAATTTGGCTCGTCATCTATAAGTGAATTTCGGGACAATCTTATTTGACTGTTCCGCGCCGTATTGCTTGCGCAGCGCTGCAGGTTTTTGTTTAACTTAATTATAAAAGTGAATAAAAATGGCCGAATATAACATCAAGTTTGCTAGGTAAGTATATTACTCAAGAAACATTCAATAACTTATTAGTATTAGCTTTATTTTCATGTATATATATATACCAAAATAACAATATATTTACTGATAACTTCAGTAAGGCATGCTAGTCGTTGGCAGCGAGCCGCCATTTATTGCCGTCCTTTATATAGGCCGTTAGGAATAAGAGCTACTTTGCGAAATAAAAATTTGTTTACTTATATTATTTTGTAAGTAATGAGTAAAGTAAAATATAAAATTACCTCTATTTTTCATTTTTAGAGGTTTTTCAATGCATGAAGACCTTTCAGCCACCAAATACATTTTTTTTATATCTTTGTAGCACGATGAATGATACCCAATTAGTTCTTCATCGGAAGAATGCGGTAATATCACATCAGTATATTTGTGGTTGTGAAACAGACTTGATTTTAAAAATAATTTAGACTAACAAAATATTTCTGGCGTAAATGTTTTCACTTCTTTTGTTTTTTGCTTAAAATTAGGTGTATCTTTTAGTGAATTACACAAAAAACAATTAATTTTTTAAAACTTTCAAACTACTGCAGGGATTAGAGAAAACATGGCACATAAAATGATGTTGCTTTAATGATGGAGAGCGTCGTCGCCATACTTGAGCATGCCGATCGCGACTTGTACGAAAAGGTACATACGATCATATATTAAATATATGCATACGATCAGCGGATTCATGGCAGCGCAGCGGGCCACAGGTATCGCGATTTTTTCTAGAAATGTTCGATTGTTTCGTTTCCACTTATTACACAGCTTATTCAATAACCAGCTACTCATCTTGCGGCGGCATCCTTTGATTTGGGAAAGTTAAGTGGAAATTTTAGAAGAGGGCCATGAGTTAATATTTTTCTAAACGTCTGGGCATCTGAATAATACTTTTGGCAGTTCGTTTAATTTCAAATACGATGTTTTATCGTCTAAAATCCGTTTGAAAACGATTTTAAATGGTAAAATTGTATAAAAATCCGAAATTTCCGGTCTTTCTAGGGCAATAGCCGTAGCTTCGGAAGAATTTGTCGTGGATTTTGAAGTGAATATTCATTTTAAATTCAGCTCGCTTCGTGTCATTACATTGCCTGAAAAATCACGAGACCGTGAAACTGAACCGCTCAAGGCACCGCCAGGATGCGTAGTGCCCGACACTCCAACTTTCCCATTTCGATAGAGATGAGTAGCTAGTTATTGAATAAGTTGCGCTTATTGTATTTACATACTCCCTTTTATTCAATGTTTACAAAATTAGCCGGTTATTTGAAAATGGGTGTATATAATATACACACTCCAAGCATTAGTACAACGACTAAATTCAAAAAAACATTTTGCTTCTTTTTTACGCATAAGGTAACGTTTTACTGTCGGACAACTTATTCATTATGTTCTCTAGTTCATTTCAAAGCAAAAAATCGAAAGAAGAAATTGTTATTCGTAAATTTTTTGGCTTCGTGAAACCGATGATTTTCCCGTGTCGGACTGGAAAATCGGAAAATGTAATTTGTCGGACAATCGGATATTTATTTTCTACATATTTTTATTAAGTAATCCTGAAAAAATCAGCTCGTTATTCATAAATTTTTTTAACTCATGAATTGGATATGTTTGAATTGTCGGACACCCTTAACGCCCCAAAATTTTTGTCGGACACTTTTTTTTTCGCGCGTTTCATAAACTTGCCTCGCGATTAGATTAAAAATAAAAACAGTATCCATAAATTTTTTGCACTACGCGAAATGGTCGGCTTTCGGAAAAACTGGAAAGCAAACGCCCCCACTACGAAAGTTTTCATAAAGGGAAAAGGTGGTAGACTAGCCGCAATTAAGCCACACAAAAATTTCCAAGACAGTATTCATAAATGCAACTTTATGTCGCTGGGCACTTACACTAATACACAAACAAAACCCTTGTATTTTATTTGCCACTTCTTATCAGCCTATATATACCCATTGATGTTAATTACTATTTTATATCTTTTTTCAGATGCTGTTTTCTAACAATTTAAGGATTCCACTAAAAAGGACATTGAAACAAGCATCAAAAAGTGGATGCCTAGAGCAAAGGAAAGAAAATAACTTTGTCAATTTTGTTTATATAAAAAAATGTTTTTAGGTAGAAGGGCCTGATGGGATAATGATAGGTTCAAAATTTTAATGGTTTTACTTTTAATATTAATTAAAAGACATAAGCGTAATATGAAAGTATCCGTAAAACTGCAAGGTAATATGATTATTTGTGAGCCAAAAAAAAATTCCATGGTCTGAATAATCCTATTTAAGACAATGAAACCATCTCAGTTCTTATTGACCCACCACGATGTTCTTATTACCCTCTTATTTTGTTAATAAGAACATTCTTTATATTAGGCTACGCGTTTGTTATATGAAGGCGCCACGGGTAATAGGAACAATCTACAAATTTAATGTTCTTATTACACTCCAAAAATCTGAAAAATGGCTCTAACTGTTCAAAAGGTATTAGCTGTTAAAAAAAATCATATTTGGTTGTTAATCTTTTAATTATTTATTTAGAAAACTATATAGCAATCAATTAGATGAGGTTTGCTAAGGTTTATATGTAACCTTTAATATGTGTATTGACAGTTTTAAGAAAAGATCTATAAGAAAAGAGTAACAACATCTTAAAATTGCAATGATGTCCATTTAATTTTTTATTTGAAATATTTACTTTTAAATTTATGTTGATGATATAGGTTGAGAAAAATAACTTTATACAACCAACATAATATTTGTTGTATTTAAATCAACAATTTAAAAATAATACAGAAAGAAAATCTTAAGAATCTTAAATCAACAACTTAAAAATAATACAGAAAGAGAATCTTAAGATTGTTTTTGTCAAAATATGTTTACCTGGCATACGGCTCCATATATATGTTGGATAAATGTATAATGTTCAATAAAGTTGTTTAGCAGCAAACATTTTTTATTTAATTTCCAGATTTTGTTAACGAATGGCCTATAAATGGATGTTTTATGGACATCCATAGAATGTCCAAGAGTATTCCATGAATGGTCTATAAATAGGTGCCTTATGGTCATCCATTGAATGTCCAAGAGTATTCCATCGTCTATAAATAAATGCCTTATGGACATCCATTGAATGTCCAAGAGTATTCCATGAATGGTCTATAAATAGATGCCTTATGGACATCCATAGGATGTCCAAAACTATTCCATAACTGGTTAGTTAACGGGTAGGTTATGGACATAATTTGGACATCCAGAAATGCTCCAGAGCTGTGCCAACGGGATAGCCATGGGACATCCTCAGAACATAATCTGGATGTCCAATGGACATTCATGTATTTTTAGGTGGTCGTCCGCAGGACATCCAACGGATGTCTTTTGGATATGTCTGTGTTATCTGGGATGTGTTCCTTGAATCTCGTTTGTATAGATCTTCTAGTTTGCCCAACATATTTTTGGTTACAATCCATGCATCCAATTTCATATATTCCACTTCTTTCTAATATTTCAATTTTGTCCTTTGGACCACCTAATAATTTCTTAATGTTGAACTGAGTTTGGTATACTAATTTTAAACCTACTTCCTTAAAGACTTTTTGAAGTCCTGTAGTATACTGAGGATTATATGGTATCGAGACATATTTTGTATTTTCATCCTGATTGACGAAAGAAGTGGAATCACGAATGGTCTTTCTAAACAAATGCCTATTAATTAGTTTATTTATTAAGTTAGTATTGAAACCATTAACTTTCGCTATATTCTTAATTGTCTCTTTTTCATTATTAAATCTTTCTCTGCTGAGAGGAAAGTTAACCATACGGTGTACCAAAAATGTAAGCTGGCCAATTTGTGTTGGTTGCAGTGGAAGGAGTCATTAGGAATATATCGGTTAGTGGCAGTACTTTTTCTATAAATATCAAATTCTAGTGTGTTATTATCGCTCCTAATCACTAAAGTATCCAAAAATGGAAGTTTGCCATTGTTCTCGACTTC
>MU186378.1:71796-82404 GCA_016904865.1 Pissodes strobi
GGGCATTAGAAGTGTATTTGAAATGCTGCCAAGAAAAATTTTTGAAACATCAATTTTAGGTGATTTTTACAATTTTCAAAAGAAGTCAAAAGGCTGTTTTGATTTAGATAGTTTAACGACAGCTCACAAAGAAGACTTTTTATTGTAAATATCTAAACACGTGTCTTCGAACTCTTTAATCAGTTTTTTAAATATAATATAGGCTGTTGAAACTACGCCCACAACTTGTTTACAAGGATATAAAAGAGCCCCACGATTTAAGGAATTAATTAAGTTGTAAGAATCTTCTACAACACAAGGTTCATTTAAAGTTAAATTTTCTTTGCAAAATTCACAATTTAATTTTTTTAAAACAATATGACAGCAATATCCACTTAAATAGTTCTTCAGATGCTCTGCTGTGTCTTGTGAATGTGACAAATTTTTAACAAAACCTTTCAGAGCCTCTGTAATAAAAGGATTAAATATCTTGAGAGCTAATTTAACATTTTGTCTTTCTATAGATGATGGAAAAAGAGCCTTTAAACTAAAGGAATACCCATGTTTTAATATTTTGTCTCGTTCTAGTTCATGAAGTTTTTTTGATCACTGAAAACGAAGCACATTTTTTTTGGCCTGTCTCAAAATCGGGATAGAAAAATCAGGTTTAGTTAGCCAGTTGTTAAATAGTTATTTTCCTAACAAGTGCGCAAAGTGATACTTTCCCGCACGCTAAAGCAGTTAGACGAACGACGCGAAGCGGAGTTCGGATATGCTTTAAGTGCGGGAAAGACACTTTGCGCAAGTGTTATTAACAATGCTTTTTCTACGAGTACCCTAGAAAAGTAGAAATCTGAAATAAATAATGAAACATTTTATTTTAACACAAATACAGAAAAGTTTTTTTATTCGATTGGACGAAAAACGACACCATTCCAATGTGTTTTCTCACCGCAAAAGTCATGATTTCTGTATATTGTATTCGTTGCTTGGCAACATGCAATAACTGTACAAGAATAAAAAATAACTTTCCGGGAATATAACATTTCCGTCCTAGGCCGGGAATGTAACATTTCTGTCCTATTCAAACGCCTTGTTTGTCAGATCTGACGTCTATCAAAAGTAACATTTAGCTGTAGTTTTCGTAGTTACGTAATAAACTTCGAGCTCGCTCGATTCAAAACTTGATATTATGTTGAGTTTAAATTTAAAACACCGTTTTTATTTAGAGTAATATTTGGCTCTATTTTTATAAGTACGTATTCTAATTAATTTCGATTGGATAAAAAATAGTATGTGCAACTCGTAGGAAAAGCACATTCCTGGACTCCTGTGTTGCTGGCCTCGGCTGCGCCTCGTCCAGCAATTACCACAGTCGTCCAGGAATGTTTTGCTTTTCCTCCTAGTTACACAATATACTATTAGTTCAACACAAATACAGAAAAAATAATATTTATTATTAACAATACTAATGTTAAAAGTACAGCTAGTTGCATGTTGAAGGTTTATGGCCGATTGTAACTGATTTTTTGGGAAGGTGATGAAGATGGTTCGCTGCTTGCTGTTGAGATGGAATAAGTTTGCATTTAAATTGATGAACTGGGCATTTCGTCAGGTTTCTTGTGACTGCAGTTTAAAATTTTGTTGCTTAACCCTTTCTTGTAGTTCGTTGATTCCTCAATGTATCCCTCTGGTACCGTTGTCGATTTCCAGCCGCCCAATCGTTTTATATCTGTGAGTCCCTCTCCAGAATTTGCAAGTAACGTTGCGGAAGATCGCCGGAAACTGGCCGCTGTAAAGTTCCGGATTTGGCAACTTCAAAAAAGCAGCGATCTCAGAAGGCATCTTTCCAAAGGTATTGATCCCAACGCATTGTTTTGTGCATTTTCCTCTTGTAATTTACAAAAAAGCGTTGATGTTGTGTCGGCGGGCGTAATGCTGTATACTTTCGATAGAACAGCAAATATTTTCCATCGTTGATTTCTTCAGATATGACGAAAGAACGTAAAGTATAGTTTTTCGAGTCTTGAATTTTTACCACAATTTATTTTTTTTTATTAAAAGATATGTATCATCTGATGCTTCATTTATAAACGTGGATATTTCTTCTTTTAAAAAAATCTTTGATTTTTTTGGCTGAAAGCCTACATTTTGGTTTTTAATGAATTCCGCCAGTTTATAAAACTTGCCTATATCTACATTTTTCTTAATCATCAAAACATTAAGCATAGAATACTTCCACCATAAGGTATTTGGACTGAATTCCTTGTTTAATTTGAAAATATATGCTAGAAGTACCTCCTCTTTTAAAGTCTTCACACCTTTATCTCATATTTTTCTTTTGATTTCGCCGGCAGGAGCTCGAAGTTCGCCAAATTTGCGGCTTCTAAAATATCATGTGGCATTTCTTCTTCCATTCTGAAAAACTTTTTTTTCGCAATTTTCTAATTAGATCTCTCGTGGACACTTCTCTGACGTTAGAAAATGTTTGTACTTAGTTGCTACAGAAACAACAAGCAAAAGTTTAAATTGACAAACACCATGTTATTATACGCATGGTGGCATCATTGTTGTCTATTCGACGTTGGAAAATGATAAAATAAAAATAAAGATATATATTTACAAAGCGCTAAATTCAACTAAAATTTTATTTTATATTAAATATTATTGTGAAAGCATTAAAATATTGAAAAATCTAATATAAACACAGCAATTATGCGAAACAAAATGAGTGCGCAAAGAGTTTCCGTGCGCAAAATAGAACTTGAGTGCGCAAAGTAGGTACTTTGCGCACGCGAGGAGAAAAAATACATTTTAGTAGATGAACAGTGTAAAATAGTGGCTTACATCAATATGGGGATCTGTTAAGAATCTGTTACAAATAGATTTTAAAGTGTTATGATGAGGTAAAATAAATAGGAGCATGATGACGCAAATATTTATAGGAATGAGGGCATATAGCAAACATTGCATTACATGTTACATTGGTATAATCCTCGATAGTGAACCAAAATTTGTGAATCACATAACTGATCTTGCCAACAAAATGTCAGCTGGCTGCTTTGCTGTTAGGGTTACAACTGAGGAGCTTGGCACGGCGGTTGGTAGGTCTGTGTACTTTGCTCTTGTTGAGTTCCATCTTCGCTATGGTATCTGTTTCTGGGGCAGTGCTAGCAATTTTTTTTTATGGCAGTGGCACACACACCAAAGGGAGATCCTATGGCGCGAGCGGTGTGTGTGCGAAGATGTTGGCTTGTCCAGTCAATATTTGTATTACAAAAACGTGCTTTGAGTTAAATCTGCAGGGCAAAACCTCGGAATTTCTGCCGCCCTTTATTTGTTGAAGAGAACTTTCTTACAGTCACTTGTGTTTATATACTGGAGGTTGCTAGCATTGTATATAAAAATCGATATCGATTCATGGCGGAGAACTCTGGGTGTGTGACGCGTCAGCGGGGTAATCTGTGATGCGTCAGCGGGGTAATCTGCATCTGCCCATTCCCACATCTACACTTACGCAGAAGTCAATTTTCTATAAGGGTATAAGGGTATTCAATCACCTGCCATGCAACATTAAGGGGGCAACTTCTTTAAAGACTTTTCGACGTCACCTAAAAAGGTTTTTGAGAGAGAAGGGTTACGATATCCTGTCTGAATTTTATATTTAATGTTTATGTGGAGTCTATGTGTAAATTTCATTTGGTGTCTTTAACCAATAATTTTAACTGTATGACTTTGTAACTATTTTGTTGTATGTGATTTTTTAGATTGTAAATGTGGTAGGTCTTAAGGGCAATCTTCATTTTAAGATATTTCATTAATTTTATAATCTTTCTTTTTCGCTTTGTTAGCAACAATACCACTTGTTAAAACAATAAAGCATACTTTGATTATGAGGCATAATTACACTAAATATCACTTACCCCAAAATTAGCCAACAGCAAGATATTTTATAAACTTGCTGTACACAATGAACCGGCCGGCGAGCACAAAATAAATTCCACTCTTATTACATGAAAGCAACAGGTCATTCGGGTAGTTTCCACGGCAGCCTGGTGCACAGCATCTGGACGGCATTGTTCACATAAATTTAAACACACTAAAGTACCAATATTATAAAAAAAATCAATCGAAAATCGAAGAACAATATTAGGAAATAAGAATCCGGTCGAACGCTGGATACAGAATACATCGAAGGCAGTGTTGCCATATTTTTAAGAATCGTCTCGTCATCCTCGAACTCCTGGTTGCGCAATGGTAAAAAATTGTTGTACCCATGGTCTTATATTGTTACGAATTTGCAGAATTGCCTCGTTCTGACCATCAGGATTTGGCTCGTCTGGATCCGTAGAGTTAGTTTTATACATTATTGGGATGTAAACTATTTAACGTATATTTAGTTGGACTTTAATTTTTACAGCATTCGTTGAATGACATTTGAAATTATGTTTTTAAATGGAACTAAATATTTATAGAAAATAATTAGGTTATTGATTAGCAACGTTTATTTTCTTAAAGGTTTTGATTCCGTTATGCTTCACTTTCCGGTTTTTATATATTTACTTTTCGGATTTTAAATATTTATTTATATTTAATATAATTATACTATAATATACCATAGCAAACTTTTACTTTAAGTATATAATATATTGTTAATTTTAATCCCAGACAAATATTTTACGTTTCTTTGAAAAATAATTTGTGGCAAACTACAGTGAGAAGTAGCCCAAATTGTGATAAAGCGCCCAATCTGGCAGCACTGGATACAGAATACATCGAAGGCGGCGAGATGACAATTGACATTCCAGTCGCCCAGTGTGAATCAACATTAAATACGGAAGTAGGCGCGCTAAAATAATCCATAATTTTACTGGGATCCTCTAGGCTCCTTTGAATGCTTTTCTTATGAAAAAAAAGTATTGACCTCTGAGGATGACGTCACTGCTAATTTTAATATTAGCTAGTTGGTCTAGTTATAGGAGGTAATGTCTGGAACGCCGTTGCCGGTTGTGGCATATATTAAATGTTTTAAGGCGAATAAAATATAAATAGTATATTTATTCCAGCTTTCCCTGTGTAAATAAAATAGGAAATAACAAAAGACAAGGGTATTAGAGAAATTAATAATATTAAGTATTTAAGTAGGAAATTTAAATGTGTAATTTTAGTATACAAAATTAGACAAAAAGTAAATTATCATCTAAAAATCCCAAGGTTTTTGCTCGCTTTCTTTCTACTTACTGCCTTGCGATTTGAGTTGTCTTTCATTTTTATGATCGAATAATTCCCATCCCATATTTAATTTATTAAAAGATTTTTTTTCTATTTTGGTATCATAAAGAAGTCTTTTCGATACGCAAAGTAGTGTTGAAAAGAAGCTCTTTTCGACACTATTTTTGTTGACTGCTTGCTATGATATTAACAAAATTGTTCAATGTCAAGGCTCACTAGCAAAATTTTCGACACCGTTTTGAATGGGATTCCTAATAATACAGACGTCAAAAGTGACAAGATGGCCGTCCAACTTTTGATCGCGACTTGAATAAATTAATGTTTCTCATTAAAAAAACGTGCAAAATAGAAAAAATAGTATAAAATACACGTTTTAACTGACATTTAGCGCACTCGCACGTTAGGAAACTCCCCGCAAGCGGGTCGTTTAAAACTAGCATCCTAATATGCTATTATACTATGGATACACGATGAAAAAACTAAACTTTTAAAAATATTCGTAACGAAATGTAGCAGGTAATAGGCAATCTGGTATCTACCGTGTTCGAGGGAAAATCTACCGCTACTTTTCAGCGTTTTCTACCGTCATTCAACGTCAACATCTTGAAAAGAGGGAAAGAAAACAACTTTGGTTAAAATTCGGTCAGTGATGGTGATTATTAAAGCTAGTACCTAGTGGAAAAAATTATTTAAACATTTTAAGAAATTTTTTCGCTTGCATAATCAATTCCATTTGTATATGTTTATTCAATTTTCAACACAGTTATTTCGAATATTTTCTAATGCACAACTTGAACCAATCGTTAGTCCTTTCGCCATTTGAAATTATAGTAGCCTGTTTTAATATACTCGATATTGTAGATATTTGTCCTAATTTTTGGGGCGAATTCGTCTTTTTGACTGTCCCTGCGTCAATAGTTTATGAATAAGACCGCTGAAATACCTGAAAAAAATGTCAGAGACAAATCTACCAACATGTTCAAAAGTTGAAGAAGAATCTAAAAATCAAAATAAAAAGCTTTTACTTTCTGAAAACAATACACCTCATATATTAAATTGCAAACACTTACAAATGATATTTGTCTGGAATAGTGTCGATTGCGTGAATTATTTTTTCTATTTCTTGGTGTGATTATTTTTTGTGTTATATAACATAGTACGTAAGCTGTATTTTTTGAGGTATTGAAATTATTTAGGGTTAATAAACTGTTTGCGTAATAGTTAATAAGAGCCAGCAAAAAAAATACCCAATTTTATATAATATTATGGTTGAAAATATATTTTAGCATTATTCAAGCCTACAAAAATATGCGGGAACCGAAAGTAACTATTATTGATGGTGATGGATCCTTTGGAAAAACACTTTACATGCTGGTAAATAATATTAAGCCTTTATTGGAAAGTGAGTAAGAAAGTTAAAATATTATATATTAATGGTTTATTGTGTATTTAACGATAACATGTACAATTATGTAAATAAATAAATATTTTTACGGGAACACTTTGTATGGATTTAAAATCCGATTGGGATCTAATAACCTTTTTAGATCGGTCATCAATTGGTATGAACCACTGGAATTGGCTATGGGCAGATATTTTCTCTTGAGGAATCCTAATCCATGTTCTGCACTCATGCTGCCTTTTAATTCTAGTATTCGTTTTGTTAAGAATGATTCCAAATCGTTGGCGAGACGTTTATCATATTTTTGTGCTAGTACATTAAGATGCAGATTTCCATCACCTGCAAAATAAGTATAGTGTATTAGGACTATGAAAAGTAACGGTACGGTGAAATATTTTATAAACAAATAGCTTAACCACGAATAATTTGTTATTCGAACTATCCTTATGTTCGATCGGAAAATGGAAGCGACAATCTTGACACGGTTGATAACTGAAGGTCCGTATAATAGCGACAGCAACCATAATAAACAGTAACCAGAATCAAATATCACAGACAAGCAAAAGTTTCCACAGCTAAGTGAAACACTATAAATTTCCCTATAAGGTTTATACTATCTAAAACATAACGCTAAGATTAAAATTCCTTATTCTTCAGTAAGAACATCATACATTTTGGACCCATGATAGTTTAGAAATCTTAAATTAATATTAGTGTCACTATTAAGATCTCTGAATATCTGTTAACATTTTTATAGTTGCGTAAGTGAGTATTCCGTATGTATAAGAACAGGTGCACAATATACATGAACGTGCACAAAGTATTGTGTAGGATATCTCTCTCGTATTTCCTGTAAATGATTTTTAATAGTATATTATGCAATGAGCTTTTAATGATAACTATTAAGACGCGAGCATGAGAATTACGACCCGAGCCGTAGGCGAGTGTCGTGATGAATGCTATTAAATGTGAGTTACATACACAATTTTTTCTATGACCAGCCGTAATAATGAAACATAAATATTTTAGGTTTTAACATGTACTAAATAAATAATAGGTATGAACTGTTAACATTTATAAATTTTAAATGTCATGGTCATGCGTCATGGCAATCTTTAATATTGACCGAATATTGCTGTGATGTATTTTTATTGGTTATAACCATGTATCTAATAAATCAACGATCTCTTAGACAGGACTAACAATTCTATTTACAGCTTTGCAAACGACAGCACTCTTCTATCCTCATTCATGCCACGGACTCCAATGAGCGCTGCTCGTTCCCAACGCAAGCGAGAAAATCAGATTGCTGTCATCAATGAGCCTATGAACGCCATCGTGGAATGGGGTGAGGAAAACAATGTGCAGTTTAACGCAGAAAAGACTCAAGCAGCTGTCTTCTCAAAAAAAAAACAAACGCCGCAGGATCTGGCTTATCAACGACAGGACAAAAACTGACTCTGGCCTCATCCATAAGCTTGCTGGACATCAACGTAGAAAACAACATATCTTGGCGAAATCCCTACACCAAAATCGCCAAGACAGCAGCACAAAAGCTAGGAGCACTATAGAGCAAAAAAGTTGTATAGACCTCATCAGCTCTTACTGCTTTATAAGGCCCAGATAAGACCATCTCTGGAATACTGTTCTCATGTATGTAGCTGGTAGCTCGGCACCCTAACACTTGCTCAAGATATTAGATTCCATACAGAGGGGAACAGTCCGTCTTGTGGATAACCCAGAGTTGACTAAAGACCTGGATATCCTTGAACATAGAAGATAAGTGGCGGATCTCTCTCTTTACTATCAATACTACTACGGAAGGTGTTCGAACGAGCTGGCATTAATGCTTCCGTCCAGAGTTGTGCCAAACAAAAACACTGGTCAGACACAAGCTGCTGAGCTGGAGTACTTCCTCGCTTTGGAATGGACTTCCGAGTAACGACTTTCGCGAAAATTACAACCTACAGCGCTTCAAGTCCACCGTCTTCTCCGCGCACGCACCGCTCGTTAGGTGGTATAGGATTTTCCTTTTGTGTGTGTGCCGAACGTAAACACGTAACATTTGGTGTAAGAAGTCGGATTGTAAAGAGACGGGACTTGGCAAGTGTTCTTCGAGGAGAGAAGAGGGTACAAGTACGTCAACGAGGCCGTTTTAACTGGTGGATTCTGAGAACATTTTATACCATTCTATGGTCAATACAAGGCAACAAACGGCAGAAATGGACCATATAAATAACACACATGTAGATATTTAACAAAAATACGAATTCAATTCAATTATTTCAGTCCATAAAGTGTACTTTATGCCCACACGGGCCATAAAGTGGACTTTATGCCCGCAAGGGGATAAAGTAATCCATTATGTAAATGGTATCTAAGGTATAAAAACACAATAATGTACTGGTATGACATAAAATAATTTAATGAGATAATTTTCTCTACATATGTTTCGGCTTGATGAGGCCTTTATCAAGAGTAGTTGTATACTAAAATCTAACATTGTTATACCCTACTAAACCGCCTGACGGTATTTTGTTTTTATTGCACTGTCAATTATGCAGGTGTTTAAAGAGCAGGTCAGTTGGTCGTTCGTTTTTAAAACGTCTGTTTTTTGTGACTTGGATTTCTAGGTACTCCAAAAGGTTGAGCCTTTTGCTTTTTGTTTCCGTGTGTAAAAGTTTAACATTATTCGTATCTATAAAATGGTTATTTTCTATACAATGTTTTGCTAAGCCAGAGTTTTTAATATTATGTAAAATCGATTTTTTGTGTTCTTTAATCCTAATATTTAAGTTTCGACCAGTTTGTCCTACGTATACAGCTTCACAGTTCACACAATTTATTTTGTAAACACCAGATTTAGATTGTTTGTCAATTTTGTCTTTATTGTTTATTAGTCTTCTCCCTATATTATTCTTATTAACCTGAATTTGTAAAACAATTGATAAATTTAAACGGCTCCTTTTCTAATTCTAATGTAGGGTTATAAAATTGTTTAGTTAAAATGTTCTTCTGTTTTTTCTTTATTAATTTGTTTGATAATGGATACTTCTTTTTGGAAACCCGCCGAGTCTAGGTGAAAGCTGAAAAGTCTATGGATGAGACTATGAAAAGCGGAAAGTTTTACTTGCCAAGATTGGTTAGAGTCTATTAGAATTATTGCATCTGTTGTTGTTGGTTTCCTATATATATATCAAATTTAAGCGAATCTCTTGTCTTTGTAATCTTTATGTCCAAAAAGTTTAAAATGTTGTTAGATTCTTTTTCCATGGTAAATTGAATTCTATTGTTTAGGGAATTTAAAAATGTTAAAAAGGTATCCAAGTTTCTGTTGGTTCCTGTAAAGATGCAAAATATGTCATCCATATATCTACCCCAAAAAAATATATTTCTGATTAATGAATTGTTGGTGTTGAATAAATGCTGTTCAAAATCAGCCATAAAAATCTCGGCAAATAATGGTGAAATTGGAGAGCCCATTGGTAAACCATTAATTTGTTTGAATATTTCATAATTATACTGGAAATAATTTTGATCTATACATGTAAAAAGGGCTCAAATATTCTCCACAATCCTACAACCAAAGATTTTGAACTTTTGGTAGTTAATACACAAATAGCAATAAATTCTATTTCAAATATTTCGCAACTAAGCAAATATAGCATCTCTGAAGAATTTAAATCTAATTCAAACACTCAACTGAATAAAATAGAATTTACAACCTTAAACACAATAAAAGCAAAACTAACGCAAAATAACCTAATATTAACTAAATCTGATAAAGGAAGCACGATAACTGTTTTAACTAAATTAGATTATGATACTAAAATCAAAGAACTTTTGAATAATGGAGATTTCATAAAAACGCAAGACCCGACTAATAAATAACAAAAACAAATTATTTCAATATTAAAAAATAACAATTCTGTACTACCTGATAACTCACAAATTTTTCTCAAATGAATGAATCCATCACCCCACCACACCCCCCC
>MU186379.1:0-84458 GCA_016904865.1 Pissodes strobi
AAATTGTTATATAAACATTAAAGGCAAACTATAAACAACGCGAGCAATCAACGGGAGCGATTATGAACCTTAAGCGAGCAATGGTCATCACTTTTTATAATATAAATACGCTATCGATCCTTCAGTTCGGCAAGCTTTTTTCTTACCTAAAACCAGCTCCCAGGTTAGCTACATAGCTGCCTTCGGGGTTAGCTACTAGGTTAGCTACAAAGCTGCCTTTAGGTTCTACTCCTTTATTCATGACCCAAACCTAGTACCAGTTAGCCACACGGCTGCTGAGTCTAGGGGTTTCACAACCGCAGTAGTTTGTGCGATGATAAGTTTATGAAAGTTCTGAGAAAGACAAGTGCCTAAGTAGAGTCTGTTAAATAGTTTAGTGAAATATTGAAGCGCTCTTTCACCTTAAATAAAACTCAACATAAAACTCTTAAGAAAAACTATAATTATATGAGACAGTGACCAAAGACCTATAAACAATTACAAACCATACCTCAAATCGAGAAAACATGCGCGCCTTTGAAATCGGGTATAATAGAATTTTATTACGTTTCAGAGAAATAGACATGATCATTGTTTTATCATTAACACGTTCACTGCCGTAGGTATATTTACTTGTTTGGACCATAAGGCCACGGTATTTTTTTGAAATCTGTTCCTAAAGGCCAAGAACGCCACTGAGCAAAGTATTGCATAGCTAAACGTCTTCTGTTGAAAATTTTGAAAAATAACGCCTCTAGCCTTCAAAAATATTTTTTGTCGCTCGGTCCTATAGACCGAGTCGGCGCAGGAGGATCTCGTCTTTGATTTGCGACACTCGGGCCGGTACCAGGATTTAGTATAAAAATATTGCATGTCATAGAGTGTTTACTATATTTTTATCTCTCAAATGTAAGAATAAGCTTTTTTTGTGAAAAGTTTTCATTTAAATTTTCTTATTTTTTTGTACTGTACCAAAATATATATTTTTAATTGCTTATTCAGTGATTTTATTATGGTATATTTTTAAAACATTTGCCAATGAATTAAAATAAAAGACGAAAATATGAAAAAAAATTATAAGATATCTATGTTGTACTGACATTAGTAGAATTTAAAAAAACTCAAAACTGCTAGGTGCGAACTTGCCTCACAGGCCGGCTCGGTCTATTATCATGCTTATTGGCACTAAAGAAAAGACCGGCGGCGCTCGGGAACCTTTAAACGATATAGATCTTATAGACCGAGTTGGCGTGTGCGAACCGTTTTATCTAGGTCTATAGGACCGAGTTTTTATAGTTTGAATACTTCGTTCTCGGTCCTATAGATCGTGATGGCAGGAAACGTGTTAACTCCACGTGGTGGAAGTGCCGTATTTTACGCAGATGATTGGCATAGATAGAACCACGTGGTGGAGGCGTGCCGTAATTTACGTTAGAAAACAATGTAGAAATAATTAACGGGTATTCAGCCAATTAAGGTTTATTAAGAGATTATTTGTTTTGCGTCCAAGCTTTCGGTCAGTATATCGTGACCTTCGTCAGGGCTAAAAATTATTTTATATACTAATGTACAATATATAACAATTTTCTGGCAACTTACAATCAAAACTAGTTGAATTCGATTTTGGCAGTTATAACATTTTAAAAATATTGTAAAAAATTTGGTAAAATATTAGAATATCTTATAGAACTACATAAAATGTCAAAGACAATCTACTTTGTTTCAAAATAAATAATTTACGAGGTGCTAAAGGAATACTTGATATTTGATATTAATTTAAAATTAATGGCAAGGCGTATTGGTATAAAATTATCGATTATTTAGTGATAATATATAAGAATAAATTCAGCTTAAATCATCAATTTCAGTTCTCTTATTCACAGAATTTGTTTTATTTATTTCGACCATTTAAAAAAATAGCCTTTTATTTAAATTTCTTTCTTTATGGAGAATTTTAATTTCATTAAAGTTTGGTATGTGACCAGTAATATAATATGCATGTTCAGATAAAGCAGAAGTGTTTTTTTGAAGTCTTATATCACTTTTATGTCCAGAAATTCTATTTTTTTAATTTTGTGATGTTTGTCCAATATATTTTTTATCACAATTATTACATGGAATTGAATATACTAAATTTGAGTAAATTAAAGCAATAGTTTTATCTTTCAATTTTGAATATAAATTACCAATCGATTTAACATTTTTTAGCGCTAATTTTACAGGTTCATTTCTAAAAATTTTTATTATTTTCGGAGTAAGTTCCTTGATATATGGAAAAGAAGCATAATAAACATTTCAAATATCATTATTTATGTTATCATGAATATTATTGTTGATGTTATTAATTCTAATATTAAAAAGCAATTTTTTTAGAAAATTTAATGGATAACCATTATCTACAAGGATGTCTTTAAGTTTGTGTAAATTTGTATTTATTAAAGTACGATGCACTAGGTTAATTATTCTATTTTTTAAAGCTAAAACTAAATTAATTTTAATTTTATTACTATGATAAGAAAAATAATTTAAATGTCTTTTAGAGTGGACAGGTTTTAAATACCAATCGGTAATTAGAATATTATTAATTGTTTTGTTTAATTATCATTGTATCTAAAAAAGGTATTTGATTGCTTACTTCTTTTTTAATCGTAAATTGTAATCTTGGGTGGTAATTATTAAAAGCTTAAAGAATTTCATTTATTTTGTCACTAGGAATACAACAAATAATATTATCAACATATTTTTTAACAAAATTTGGTTGAAAAGTTAAATTTTCTAAACATTGATCTAATAAATCATCCATTACATATTGGGCAATGATTGGAGAAATAGAACTACCCATTGGGGTTCCAAGAACTTGTTTTTAAAATTTATTATTAGAACAAAAATGATTAGAATTGAAGATAAAGTTTATTATTTTAATAAACATATCATTTGATATATTACAATTTACAGATACACTGATCCAATGTTTATTGATACTATTTATTACTAAATTGTTGGTAAAGAGTGATTTAACGTCCAGATTTTCAGGTATTAATTTGTTATTAATAAACTTTTAAAATTCAAAAGAATCTTTAATATAATAACTATTAGATTTATTGTATGAAGTTGTCAAAATATTGGATATGAAACCTGTTAATTTTTTATTAGGTGCTTCTATACAAGAAACAATTGGTCTTAAAGCTAGAGTAGGTTTATGAATTTTAGGTAATACATAAAAGTTTGGACATATTGAATTGTAATTCTTTAGTTTTTTTGATGTAATTTTGTCAATCATATTTGTCTTAAATATAGTTGTAACTAGATTATTAGAATTATTTTCTATTGATTTTGTTGGGTCCCTGTTCTAAAGTATAAAAAAATTTATCTTCAAGTAAATCATTGGCTAAAGATATGTATTGTTGTTTATCAATTAATACTGTTACATTGCCTTTATCAGATTTAGTAACTGAAATATTTGGATGTTCTTTAGAAAAAAATTGTTTTATAAAAGAGATTATTGATAAAATTAAAGATCTACATGTTTATTAGAGTGTAAATAATTAGTAATGATATTTGTAAGTTTAGCTCTAAATAAATTATTTTTATTAATATTAAATCCATAGATAATATTTTCAATGTCTGATAGTAATTTAGGGATTGAAATATCTTTTATATTTGGAGGAACACAAAATTTAAAACCTAATTCTAAAAAGATTTTTATATCATCTGGAATGTGAATATTAGTAAGATTACTAATCCATGGATCTTTAGATTTAATTTTATTACTGATTTCATTTTTTAATTTGTTAATTTTATCAATATTGTTTCTTTTAATTTGATCAAATATTCTGGTATATCTAATATGTTCATTATTTTTTAACGTAGTCCAAATCTCATTTGTAATAATATTTGAAGTTTCTAAAGACAGGTTATTAATAGATTTGTCATTGTCAATTAAGTTGTCATGTGAAATTTTGACTTCTAAATTTAAAATTTTACGAATAACAGAGTTTCTGAAATTATTAAGTTCATTAAAGCCCTTACCATTATTATTTTAAAGTAGATTTAAAACATTCTTAAGACTATTTTTAATGTGACAAGGTACAAGTCCCATCCTTCGACATTGAAGTAAGAATACATTTCGGTTCTTGAAATTAGCTTTTTGTTTCATAAGTTTGCTGTAGTCCTTAAGTTTTTGAACGGTATTCGGCCCATAGTTTATTCTAATATTTTCGGAAAATGGCATTCTTTTTAGGTATCTTCAAAAGTAATTTGAGTATATCAATGCACTAAACCCAAGTTTTCAAATTTATTCATAGGATCACGGCTGTATGTTTGAATGTTTAAATAATAATAAAAAATTAACAGATTTCATATCCAATATTTTGAGAACTTCATACAATAAATCTAATAGCTATTACCTATATTAAAGATTCTTTTGAAATTTCAAAATTTATAAATAACAAATTAATACCTGAAAATAATACATTAACCAGTCTGGACGTTAAATCACTCTTTACCAACATACCAATCAATTTAGTAATCAATAGTATCAATAAACATTGGATCAGTATATCTGTAAATTGTAATATATCAAATGATATGTTTATTAAAATAATAAACTTTATCTTCAATTCTAATCATTTTTATTTTATTAATAAATTTTATAAACAAGTTTTTGGAGCCCCAATGGGTAGTTCTATTTCTCCAATCATTGCCCAATATGTAATGGATGATTTATTAGATCAATGTTTATAAAATTTTATTAAAAAATTTGTTGATGATATTATTTGTTGTATGCCTAGTGACAAAATAAATGAAATCCTTTAGTTTTTAATAATTACCACCCAAGATTGCAACTTACGATTGAAAAAGAAGTAAACAATCAAATACCTTTTTTAGATACAATGATAATTAAACCAAACAATAATATTCTAATTACCGATTGGTATTTAAAACCTGTGCACTCTAAAAGATACTTAAATTATTTTTCTTATCATAGTAATAAAATGAAAATTAATTTAGTTTTAGCTTTAAAAAATATAATAATTAACCTAGTGCATCCTACTTTAATAAATACAAATTTACACAAACTTAAAGACATCCTTGTAGATGATGGTTATCCATTAAATTTTCTAAAAAAATTGCTTTTTAACATTAGAATTAATAACAACAATAATATTCAGGATAACATATATAATGATATTTTAAATGTTTATTATGCTTCTTTTCCATATATCAAGGAACTTACGCCAAAGCAATAACAATTTTTAGACACGAACCTGTAAAATTAGCGCTAAAAAATGTTAAATCGATTGGTAACTTATATTCAAAATTAAAAGATAAAACTATTGCTAAAATTACTTAAATTTAGTATATTCAATTCCATGTAATAATTGTGATAAAAAATATATTGGTAAAACATCACAAAATCTGAAAATAGAATTTCTGGACATAAAAGTGACATAAGACTTCAAAAAAACACTTCTGCTTTATCTGAACATGCATATATTACTGGTCACATACCAAACTTTATTAAAATTAAAATTCTCCATAAAGAGAGAAATTTTTAGAAATGGTCGAAATAAATAAAACAAATTCTATGAATAAGAGAACTGAAATTGATGATTTAAGCTCAATTTATTCTTATATATTATCACTAAATAAATAACGATAATTTTATACCAATACGCCTTGCCATTATTATTAAATTAATATCAAATATCAAGTATTCCTTTAACACCTCGTAAATTATTTATTTTGAAACATTTTATGTAGTTCTATAAGATATTCTAATATTTTACCAAATTTTTTACAATATTTTTAAAATGTTATAACTGCCAAAATTGAATTCAACTAATTTTGATTGTAAGTTGCCAGAAAATTGTTATATATTGTACATTAGTATGTAATAGTATATTATGATATAAGTGTATAAGAGGGCCTTTAAAGCACGCCCGACATATTTCAAAACACGACGCGCAGCGGAGTGTTTTGTAAGTCGCAAGGGCTTTAAAGGCCTTTTATACACGTGTATCATACGCTATTTTTTATTACGAATGCATCATAATCTCAAAAATGTTTTAAATATTAAACTTAAGCGATATATTGACGAATATATTAATCTGTCACATTTGACATGATCAAATGTTTCTATAGCAACCTTTAAAAAAGTAGGCGCATCATAAACATCATTTTAAGCACGCTGCAGAGGGCGATAATCATTGATTATGATCCATGCGTAATAAAATAGTATATTGTGCAACAAGTGCTGAAAATAAGACTTTTCACACGAATGAGACAGTTTGGTGACACGAGCCGTAGGCGAGTGTCATAAAGTCTCATGAGTGTGAAAAGTCTTTTCAGCACGTGTAGCACACTATACTTTTTCTACGACTGCTACATACAGGGTGTCTCACTGGGAGTGTGGTAGAAAATGACATGTTATATGGGAAACTTTTGTATTATTGATTTATCAGAAAATGTTATTCCTAATGAAAGAAGCTACGTGAGTAAGAGATTCTCGCAAAACTATAACTAGGGGCACAGTCCTAAAATGTGGCCACCGGGTGCGGTGTGGGGTCCCTATTTTCCAAATATTTTGAAAAAGGAGCTCCGTGGGCGAAGCCCTAAAATGAGGCCCCAGGGGGCGAAACCCTAGAATGGGGCCTATGGTACGGGAGTCCAATTTTTCACACATTTAGGAATGGTGACTCCGGGGGCGAAGCCCTAAAATTGGACCCCAAGCCTTAAAAGGGGGCCCCTGGTATGAGAGTTCCATTTTCAACAGTTTTGCAAAAAGAGGCTCCTGGGGGGGGGGTGAAGCCCTAAATTTGGGCCCCCTTTTTTAGAGATCTAATGGGACCTCTGAAGACGAAGCTCTAAAACGGAGACGAAGCCCTTTAATCTAAATACCCGAATAAGCGTGTGAAAAGTATACTTGGCACCCACCGTGTGCAAAGTATACTTTTCACACGATGTTTGAAATGTCCAGTTTTCAAGAGCAGCTGTTAGTGCGTTTTTGTCTATTTTCAGGGCAGTCGTAGAAAAAATAACTTTTAGGCCTGACGAAGGTCACGATATACTGACCGAAAGCTTGGACGCAAAACAAATAATCTTTTAATAAACCTTATTGGCTGAATACCCGTTAATTATTTCTACATTCAAACCTACAGCCGTGATCCTATGAATAAATTAGAAAACAATGATAGGTCATGTAAACTATGAAATATTCTAGTGCTCTTAAATACAACTCAACATAAAACTCTTAAGAAAAACTATAATTATAAGACAGGGACCAAAGATCTATAAACAATTAAAAACCATACCTCAAATCGAGAAAGCATGCGCGCCTTAGTATTCTGGTATCATAGAATTTTATTACGTTTCTGACCAATAGACATTGTAAAAGTTTTATCATTAAGCTTTTGACAAATAGAGTTTGTTATTGTTATAACTAAAGTGCTTTCTTTATCATCTCTTCTCATCCGTCGTAAATCAGGCCCGGACCCCCTGAACTACACCCCTGCACGCTAAGCAAGGCGTGTCATCACGGATAAAACATATAGTGGCAGATTGAGGGAAGCGTTAAGTCTAACCAAGAGACCCCGTCATTTTACTAATCGTGACACGACTCTTCTCCGAGACGTTGTCATTTTTTTTATTCGTGACAATGTAGAGAGGAAAAAGCTTTAAACCATAAAAAAGCGCCTTAGAATTAGTTTTGGAAATTGTAGTTACTGGTCATTCCTACTTTATAGCCATACACCAAAAAAATGCTGTTTGTAGTGTCAATTTTTTTTTATTTAAAAATACGGCAAAAATACATTAATTTTTTTTCCAAAATAATTTTTAACTTTAAGGCCCTCTTACAAAAAATTGCAATATAATATTTTTTCAATTGATTTTTTTTTCTTATTAGACTATCTACAATACATTTCAGTTCGTTTGGTTATCATAATTAGAAAATCACATCAAGGCCTAATGTCATGCTAGATCCCCCATTTGACCCAATGTGGGACGGTTGTACCACTTTGCACTATTCTAAATGAAACATAACTTTTTTATGATTACACTAGTGTATCTAAAGATGTCAAGCTTGGTACACAGCCAACTGCTTAGGGAGGAACAGAAAAAAATCGAATAAAAATTGTAACTAAAATAATAATAATAATTTTAATGTAGGTACATAAAGAACATTTAAAATATTTGCAAAAATTTAAAATATGATTCCACGACGTACGATATATTAAATATTTATTTTGTTTAAAAAGAGAGTGAGTGTTCCGCAGGGGTTATAATTTTAATACATCGCCATTCGAAGGTGGTGGTCATTCATGCCACTTATGAAAGAGAAAAGTAAAGAATACCTATTTGTATACATCTGGCTTGTTGCCAGGCCCTGACACTTAACATAAGGGCAATAATAACTCTTCAAAGCAATCAGTAATCGCTTTCGAACCACCTACCTGTCTAACGTCAAGTTTTGGATGAGGTAGACGCACAATATCAACACCACTTGACTTAAAACATAATACTTAAACATAGGGTCCTTCATCTTGACGTATTCTAGTTCGCTTTTTTTGTTCTTGAAAATAAGGAAACCGTTTATTTCTTTTCTTTTGATGTATTGGCTGAAATATGTAATAAGAATCATTATTCCACGATGCAGACGATGCTTGTACACCATTTGTATATAAACAATATCATTTAAGATTCGATCTATATTCTATATGTACTTACTAGTGAATAAAAAAGAGGATATAACCATGCCAGCTTTAGAGGATCAAGTTGACGTCAAATCAATGTTTTATATAAACAAATATAATACCAGCATCAAGTATTTTCGATCATGGCAAACTTTTTTCTCCTGATATGAATAGAGTGAAGCGACATGGGGGTAAATGATAATATAGATTACGACTCCATGCTCTAGAGAGAAAATACTTACTCTTTTTTAGAAAACGACATCTCGTTTATGGCCTTCTCCATTTCCTTATCAACATTGGCCGACCTCTCGACGTATCGCTTGAAGTTGGTGCTCATAAATGCCGTCCTCCTTTTGACGTCCGCCGTCGATCTTCTGTCTTCGTTTATTCTGAACCTTTGACTGGCCTTTCGCTGATATACAGTGTTTCTTCTCGCGTCACCATTTGTATTCGTACGTCTGAAAGCATAGTTAGTAACAAAATATGAAAACAAACCATTTTTTATTTACAAAGGCCCTTCATATCTACGCCCCTGTTCTTCTCAAAAATATTTTGGGAGATATAATTCAATAGAGCGGCATTCTTTGAAGTGAAAATTTCTTTCAGCACCCTTTTCATGGCTACTAAATTAGGGGTATTTTTTGTGTTAATCATTTTTTTTCGAAAACGGCTGCGGGTAGAAATTTGAAATTTGGTGCGTTTTTAAGCAACAAAAAAAATTTTTTTTTTAAAGCTGCTCATTTGACGAGAATCTTTGCTAAAAACCATACAAGAGGACAACAGAAATGATGATGGCTTTTATGCAGGGTGAACATCTCGAGTTTTAACACAACACATCATCACATAATATTTTGTTTCTGTAAAATTTAAAAACGAGAGTTACGAGTGCAACGCAAACGCTTGGTACACATCGGTGCGATTGAAAAATCTACTTTAATCGTGCGTGCCAGTCAACGCATGACTTTAGATAATCAATCCCTAAACCTCAACATAACTGCTATAAAAAAGTAGGTACATTTTTCGGTACGACCGCTACATCAGGAAATACGAGAAAATTGATGTTAACCGCTTAAGGTGCCAGTTTTTTTCCAAACTTTGATAAAAAAAAACTGCTTTGTTAAGTCAGTTTTCTAATATACATATCATAATATATATAACAAACACAAATTTTACCAAAAAAAAACTCTCTTTCTAAAAAGAATTATATTACCGCTCATGCATTCACCAGAGTTAACTCAATGAAAAAAAAATAGAAAAAAGAGCAAAATAGCTACTTACTAAATTTAAATATTTTTTACAGAGTGATATACTCTAAAACAAGGTGTAGCACATAAAACCATGTCACAATCAAGGCAATAGTACCGGCATATTGCAAAATTATTAATTGAGCATATTATTCTATACGATTGTACGCCACTGCTTGCCATACGGATATTAAGCGAGGCCAGGTTTATTCTTAGTTAAGAATTTTTATGTTCACTGTTAGATTATACATACATTTTTATGAATTTAGAAAACTGACATTTAAAATTCGTTTTTCAGTGTATACTTACCTCAGGGATAAACCACGAAGAGACAATTAAGTAAAATAGAAAATTTGTGCTATTCATGCCATCTCTTTTACTTAATGCATTTCCGTATAGCTCTCTTTATCTAGAACCACCAAAGGTGATTGTAGATGGAGCCGAAGTCGTGTCGACACTGTTGCAAAAACAAATGATATATGTCTTTGTCTAACTCATGGAATTCTGCGTTAGAAGCTGAACAGCTGATGAGCTGAACACTAGGTGACAACGACAAGTATGACTATGAGTCCTATGACTGCTATGACAGGTCAATGCAATACGTTCACAAAATAGCCCTCCTTATTTTGAAAATACGTTACACCCAAGATCGGTAAAAGAATAGGTTGCCTAACTTCGCAGGTGGTCCCAGACGGCAGGGGGGAATTTTTACGTCATCTGTGTGCAGAGGACTGCAGCCTGTCATTCGATTAATGGGACTTGTGCGTTAAATCTTGTTCATGTGGTGCTTATTTTGTTATTTTAATCGAAATTAGACTATTTTAGAGGTGTAAAATATTTATTTGAACTATTATTACTGAATAATATATTGGTTAAGAAAGCAATAATACTGCTCCAAATGTAAGTATCTGCTATATATTTAAGATAAAACATGTTTGTTTATGTCAAGGCTCAAGCAGCCATTATTATTGGTATGTTATATATGCTGTGTTATTGGATAGAAATTTTAATTTTAACTTAATTTTTTAAATTTTTTCCTGATTTATTCTTTAGTATGCCTAAGTAATTTCTAATCATTTGCCATAAACTACCCTATTTGGGATATTGGTTTTGAGGTTATGTTAGATAAATTTAATTTCAGTGCATTTTTGAAAATTATTTGAAACAAAATTTTAATAATTATATTCGCATTTTTTTAGATGCCTGGTTATATAAATGTTCTGCGGCGATATGTAAAAGCAACAGTGAGCATGCAAAGAATGACGGTGAAAAGATTTCTTTTCATTCCTTTCCTACAGATAAAAAACATGAAAAGGAGTGGATAAGAAGATGCCATAGGAAAGACAAGTTTGATCCTAAACATAAAAGGATATGTTCTAAGCATTTTTTGAATGAAGATTATGAGGACGCTGTACAAGCAAAATTAATGGGTGTTATGCCCAAGAGATTAAAAAAACAAGGTAATTTCATTATGATAATTTGTTATTATTGCATAAACTTAGGCCAAAATTGACTAGGAACTCTAAAGGTTGCGAATAATGTGGACCTGAGCTTGCAGTGTCTACAAAATTAAATTTATCAGTTGGGACAGTTCCAGACAATAACAGCATTAAATTTGAGTAATTCAGTACAAGTCTGGCCAAAATGTCTATTTGGAGATTACCTACTTATTTTGTTTTTTTTTTCAGCTGTACCATCAGTTAATTTACTACCAAACGACCAGTCTTCTGAACCCAGTAAAAGAGAAAACAGAGTGCAAGAGAAAGAACGCATTAAAGTTGTGAAGAAGATTCTTGAAGATTGAAGAATCGCAAATAGCTGAGTCAATTTTAACTAGAGAGACAGTGCAAGATTTGCCTGGAAGCAGCAGTGAGAGTGACCATGACAAACTGCAACGTTTGTACAATTTACTGGCGAAACATAATGAAGCAAAGAAACAAATAGAAGTAAGGCAGTAATTTCAGAAAGCAATTTGAGAAATTCGGTCCTGCAGAAAGACAATGAAGAAATTGAAAAAATAATTAATTTATATGTGAATAATACTCTTTCTGAATGTTTAACCCCCAATCAAATTCAAGTATTGAGAAAGAAAAGAAAAAGCCAAGATGGAATGAGGAAGAAATATCAAAAGCATTTACTCTGCGATATTTTGGGAAGCGGGGATACATCTACGTTAAGCAAAAGTTAAAATATCCATTACCTGGTATTTCCAAGTTACAGAGATGGACTAGCAATCTTGATTTAAGAAATGGGATGCTAAAAGATATGTTACGTATAATGGATACTTGTGGGCAATCAAAAACACAAATGCAAAGGTTAACCGTGCTTTCCATTCGGTAAAGTCAAAGTTTGTTTCACATATGAATATGACCAAAAAATAGATGAAATAGTAGGAAAACACAAATATATGCAAATAGTTATGGCTAGGGGCTTATGTGATCCATGGAAGCAACCAATTTTCATTGATTTTGATACAAAAATTACAAAAGCTATTTTGGACGAGCTGCTTTTCGAACTAGGAAAAATCAATTATATTGTTGTTTCCTGTGTTTCAGACTGTGGAGGTGGAAATATGGGTTTGTGGAAAGAACTGGGTATAGATATAACTAAAACGTATTACTTGAATCCTATTTCAAATGATAAAATTTACTTTTTTGCCGATGTTCCTCATCTTTTAAAGCTGATAAGAAATTGGCTGATTGACTCTGGGTTTAAATTAAAAGATGGAACTATTATTACGAAAAAACCAATTCAAGCTCTTATTGAGAGCACAACTTTTGAAATTAGTTCATGCCACAAGCTATCAGTAAATTACATAACTTGTGAAAAAGCAGAAACAGAAAATGTGGCAATGGCAGCACAATTTTTTTCAAATACCACAGCTACTGCATTGAAACGCTACCTACCTGGGGAGGATAAAAAATCAGCAGAAGATGTATCAAATTTTGTGGAATTCATTGCGACATGGTTTGATATATTTAACTGATATGTTCCCTATGCATCTGTTCCTACTCGAAGTGCTTATGGATTAAATCGCCTTGAAGAGCAAAATGACATTTTGAACAAAGTAAAAGACACTGTTCTCACAATGAGGTGCTGCAATAAAACTGCTCTGCAAATTTTTCAAAAGGGTGTGTATATTTCCACTTCATCCTTGCAACCATTATTCCAGGATTTATCAGCAAAGTATGAAATTAAATATATATTGACACACAGACTAAATTAGGACTGTTTAGAGAACATATTTTCCCAGGTAAGCTTTTGTATCATAATGGGTAAAAAACTTGTATTCTTAATCATAAAATATTATCTCGATTAATATCCTTCAGTGTTTATTGTTTTAAAATTATTATGTTGCATATTTTGTTTCAGATACGAACACGAGGAGGATTACATAATCATCCTTCACCGTTGAATGCATTGTACAGAATTAGAATGATCCTTTTAGGAAAAAATCTTGGGCTAGTGCAGAAACGCACTAACGTCGATATAGAGGAAAATGGATTTTTAGTATTCACAGTTATAAAAAGAGCACATATTTAGTGTGATATTGTCGATCCAACTCTACAGGGGACTCTAGGAGGTGATAATTTCACTCACGGTTCCAGTGTAACATTGTCGTCTAGCTCCAGCTCATCTATAGACCAATCGCCAGGATTATCAACTATGACAGAAAAGGATGGACTAGAATATATTGCTGGGTATCTGGCCAAAAAATACCGAGAAAAGCATCCAGCTCTTGGAAAATATACATACGGAACAAATCAAATGACAAATCTAAATCTACATACATATTCCATGCCCTCTTGGGTGAACAGCTATCATTTGGTGGATTGACAGAACCATCGGAGAACTGGACCAAACAAGTGTTAGTGATGGAGGGCTATTTTAAGAAGTATCACAAAGAAACTTTTTCTTGCAGGAATAGTTATTTGTTTTACTAGGCAGCAAAGTAGTAGATTGACTGCCGCGGCTGATAGTTAATAGCCGAGCGTAGCGAGGCTAGGAATTCAGCTAAGGCAGTCAATCTACTTTGCTGCCGAGTTGAACATATAATTTTTTCTCCGATTGTTTATAATGATATATGTATATTGTATATTTGCAAATTATTACAATTCCCACAATCTTTTTATTTTTCCTGTAGTGATAAATTAAGACAAAATTTGATAGAAATCGCAATTGTTGGAACGGTTGGTTGCTATGGAAATGTATATGTCCATAATAATTATAGTTTGACAACTTATGTCAGACGTTTTATTCCCATGGAGACTAATCACTTTGCTGCCTAGGCAGCAAAGTACTTACTTTGCTCCCTGGACAGAAAAAGTAATACTTTGCTGATTGATATGGGTCTGCAAAATTAATATTTGCTGTCAATCGGAGAAAAAAATATTATTGAGCAGACCTCAGCTTGTATTTCAAAATAGGTAAAAGATGTTCGTGCAGACTTAGTTAATGCATTTGCTCGGCAAAGAATATTTGTTCGCATTAAATATTTAAACGAGAAGAAAAAGGCATCAGCATCTGTTCAGAGAAAAAATAATGAAGACTTGTCGAGTGAGCAACGAAAAATGGCAAAAAAAAAATTAGGAAAACCACTAGCTAGCCTGACTTCCAGAATAAAAAATATTACAATAAAAAATATTTGTATCTTTAACTTTTAGCATCTAAAGTTTTACTTTTTAATAATATCTACATTTTTTTTTAAATTGTTATACTTTTGGTTTAGAACAAAGGCTTTGAAGTTGGGTTTTGTTCCCGAACACTACATGATTCTTATGACTTAAATTGTTCTAAATTACTATATTGTATTTTTGTAGAGTCGGGTTTAGAGTATGCTTGTGCATTTTAGTGCCCAAACTATAATATTTATATTGATGGCCTAGAAAAAGTTCAAAGAAACTTTTTAAGATTCGTCAATTTTAAAATAGGAATTAGATATGAGGATATTGATTGTGATACTTTGTATAGGTTGCTAAAGTTGCCACCTTGAAGACTACAGTATGTTATATGTATTTTGTTTAAAGCAGTCAATAGACTTATTAACAGTCGTGAGCTTCTGTAATTAGTAAATTTTCACATCGCCTAGTCATGTTACCCGTCAAAATAATCTATTTAGAATATCCTCGAACAAACTAGGGTATGATTGAATAATCATATTTCTAGATTATGCGGACCGTCCAATGCATTTGTGATGATTGGGAGTTTTTTCAGAAAAACTTTCTAGTCTTCAAAAAGTAGTTGGCAAGAAAAATTAATTATTGAGTATTGCCATTGTAAAATAGTTTATGCCGTAAATAAAGCGTTTATTTATTTATTTTAGCTTAATACTTTATATTATGTATGTTTTTTAGTAGGTTAGTACTTAATATTCCTGCAAAAACGCATTGGTTATACACGGTTGTACACATATACACGAATTTTATTATTAATTTTTTATTATATTAATTAATTAATACTATTCTTATTTCATTTTACTTAATTGCTGAAATCGAAGAATAACACTTAAATACCCTAGTCATTTACAAACGGATAGCGGTACTATTTAAGTGCACTTAAATAGTAATGGAACAGTCACTTAAAATACATTTTATTGAATTCAAATAAAGTAATTTATTTTACATACTTGTAATAAAATAGGTCAACCAACATATTCCTGTCACACTGTACCAAAAAAAAAATATTTATAAAGGAGCAACAGTTTTAAATTCTTCAAATTAGCGCCATTCATATAACGTACCTATATATAGGCAACGCATTTTGAGTTTGCACACAGATAACGTCACACGGTCGGTGACCGTAGAAGTTAGGCAACTTACTCTTTTACCGCTCTTGCGTTACACCATGTTTTAATTTTAGCAGTGTTGCCAATTGGCGTGTAATTACACGATTTGTGTGAATTTTGATTGCCTTGCGTGCGTTTTTCGAACAAAGCGTGTATTTGGTGTGTAATTTCACAAATAACGTATATTTTGCGTGCAATTTTGTCATTTGAAAAACTCTATTTTTGTTTTTTTATGGCTTTCCAACCAAAGCCGAAATACCATTGTCATCTAAGTATTGTAATAAATAATAAATAGGATTAGACGTACTTTCCTGTTCTGATTTACAAATTCAGCGACATCTGTCGGGATATGACCTACTATACGGCACGGCAGTTTACAGTTTTAGTTTATTTAAACTAAAAGCATTGCATAAAGTGAAAAAATATGCGCACGCAAGCCCAGGAGTGGTCAGGCGAAAGGACTCGTGTAGATGGTTAAGAATAAAATATGTGCGATTCGGACATGTTGGTTGACTGGAGACAGTGTTGACCCTTAGAATTGTCCAATTTCTCAAAATCATATCTTTTATCTATTTTATATTAGGTAGGTGTTAGCCCTTCAGCACCTAAACTTGATGAGCATGGGATTCTTTCCTTTGGAAATAGTGTAATAGAGAGTACCCGAACGTAGTAGATAAATTACAATAATTGTAATAAGGGTGGCAACACTAATCACGACTGTCACGTGACAGTTGTGACAGCAAAAGACAGAAACTCATGTGTCACAGCTGACAGCGTGACACCACAAGTCCTCCTCTCACCTCTGTCTTGTGTCACATTTTTATTTATTGGTTGAGCCGGGTAGGACTCGTGTACATGAAGTCCTACTGCCTGATAAGTCCTAGACTTGCACGCGCATCACAAACACATTTCTGACAAAATGCCTTTACGGTCCAGGGAATTGATTTCAGCGGGCCTCGTGGTACAGTGGTCAGATTCTGTGCTTGTCAACGGATGGCCCGGGCGCGATTCCTGTCGGTGGCAAGACATTTTTTAAAATATTTTGTATAAGGTTATTGTTGTTCCTTTTTTAAGATTTGGGTTAGTTTTGTTTGATTGCGCCCCCCAGCGAGCGAAGCGAACGGAGGGCATTGCATAAAGTGAAAAAATATGCGCAAGCAAGCCCAGGTGTTGTCAGGCGAAAGGACTCGTGTAGAATAAAATATGTGCGATTCGGGCATGTTGTTTGACTGGAGACAGGGTTGACCCTTAGATTTGACCCATTTCTCAAAATCATATGTCAAAAAAGTTATAATTTTTCCTGATTTTTCAAAATATTAAAGTGTAGGTGGTGACTAGAGTCTAGGTCCCAATGGCAACTGTGCGTCCGACAGTATTGCCTGTAGAACTGTTTTACTCATTTGAATAATACTCCAGGTAATATTTGAGTTCTGTATTCACATTAATTATTACTTAAGATTCTCGCTATGATTATCATTATATTATGTTGTATAATACTGCTTATACTAATTAATACCGATTGTCCCTCAGTCTTCTAATCTCCTATATATATCGAGTTGATGTAGGTTCAAGACTTGTATATATTATTATAATAACAGTGCAAGGTCGTCAAGGTTAAGTCATCCTTGCTGTCTGCGATTGGTAGCGCGTTCGTTGAATTGAAACGGACGTAATATTATTACGTGTACCAGGTAATATAAATAACCTTAGCTTAAACCTCGAACCGGACGGATTACCTTCACTGATCTAGTTTCTGAAATACGGAGTGTTTTCTTGATACCCTACATGCCATTGTTGTGATTTGTTTACTTCTTTTAGAATAACTAATATTTCACTTAACGCATGACCCTCCGCTCGCCGCGCTCGCTACGAAAGGCGCAACCACCAAAGACTGGCCAAAACTAACCCAAGGCATGCCCAAAATGAAGAATTTTTTTTACAAACATAACCTTAACAAATAAAAAACGACGGGAATCGAACCTGGGCCACCGTATCACAGACACAGCATCTAACCACTGAACCAGTAAAGCAGTTGGAAGCAATTGATTGCACCGTAAAGCCAAGGGTAAACTAGCATTGTTTTACCATTTTTACCTATTAACACTGGCAACGCTGTCGGGCGCCCAGTTGCCATTGGGATCTAGACTTAAATTAGGTGGTGTGTAAAAAGCGTGTATTTGTGAAACTAAAAGCGTGTAAAAGCGTGCAATTTGAACAGCTCATCGTGTAATTTCACTGCATTTCAGGCTGTTTTAGTTTGGTTTGCTGGTGTGTTCTTATATTGTTTGTGTTAAATTCACAAATTTTTGCTTGAAAAATACACTTTTTCATTGATCTTGTGACTAAAACGTTAATTTGTGTCCGGAGTGGAGTGGATCAGTGAACTACTCAATAGAGACAAAACAAACAGCATCATGGCTGCTGAGGGTGCTTGCATTGTGTGTGGATTAAGAGAAGATGAAGTTGAAAAGATGCACTATTTTCCTTCGTCCCTTATCTTGTAAAAGTCTGTGCCTCATCAGGCATTAAATATAATTTTGTAATTGTATAATGAACTGTGACATTTGTTTGATTTTTTTTGTAATAATTTATGATTTTTAATTAAATCTTATTATTGTTGTATTATACTCTAACCATTCATTTCAAGTGACTCATTTGTGTTAATGAATATACTTTTTATGAAATATACATGCATTTCGATTAACATGCCTTGTCTATTATTTGGGGTAGATTATTTGAATAATGTTTCGATCAGCTGCAATTTTCTTATATCAGCGACTTGGAGGTGGAGAATTTTTAAATTTTATTATTTATTTGTGTGAATATTTTTCTGAAATTATTTGTGAACATTGCATAAAGTCATCCATTTTAAAATTAGTCATACGAATACATAATAGAATTAAAAGATCTTCACCGCATCAGAATGGAAAAAATATAACAATAAAGCAAGCAAAGAAACATTCAAACCTTCCGCGCTTTCGGCGGCCCGAGCTAATCGCGCCATCTGCTTTCACCTTTCATGAAGCCAGACAGAGATAGCATCGATCTTCCTTTCCTCATCTATTACTTTTTATTATTTAGTTGAGCGTCTCTTCCTTGCTTATCTGTGCTTACCTCTGATTATCCAGCTCCAAGTTGTTGCTCTCGATAATGGTGAGGGTGGATCGTGGCTCTTCAGATATTTGAGGCAAGTCGAACTGTTGCTGAAGCTGATTTAAAATGGGCAGTGTTCCATTTTTTCTGAATATAGAAGTCCTTGGTGGAGGCGCCTGGACCGCAGTTTCTGGATCCGAGTCGCAGATACTATCGTTCGGAGAGCTGTCTTTGGGATGATCGGGCATCTGAAGGCAACGACCAATAATAATAGTGCCAATAAGAATAATAATTGAATGATCAACATAAAATATATGAAAATAATAATTAAAATTCGTAACAATCGTGGCTAGTCGGTCATGCCAACTCAAGATTGCTCTCGTTTTGATGAGATATGTAACAAAGTTTGATTCATATTATATATTACGAGACAGGGTGTGCTACAATTAGTGATACTAGCATAGATTTCCCAACGCCTCAAAGCCATAGGATTGTAAATTCGCAACCGTTTTATACTAGGCTGCGATTTCGAGCGGCTCTTAATTTTTTAGTGTGTGGCTTTGTTATTCCAGCAACTAGATCTTAAAATGCGTTGTAAAGTTAATGTAATTTTTGTTTCAATAGGCCCATACATTTGTGGACATTTTTATTTTGAATAGTTTTAAAATAGTGTACAGAGTGGCTCGAATTCGAGTCTATGTATGGGGAACTCGAAAACCGTAAGAGATACAGCATCGGTCAAATTAAGGCAAAATTGCGCATTTAGATGCCTAACAATATGCCGTTTAGAAAGTTTTAAAGTTGCGGGTATTTCCGGAGATAACCGGAAAAACCGAAATATTGAACAATCGTTTTATTTTTTTTCCTGAGCTTATTTAAAAACGGAATTTAAATTGGATTGATTGCGCTTTTGCATTGCCACTTTTTCCGCTCTATCCAATGGTGGTATCCAGTTTGGACTCCGACTTTTCTTCTTCAAGGGGTCATCATCAACTTTTTTTAAATACGATTTTTTTATCGTTTTTCAGATGATTTTGGCGTTATTAATATTTGTTTTTTATTTTTATTAATTTTGATTTTTATTCTTTCTTGAAATTAATTATTTTGCTTTGACATAATTTTAAATAGTTTGTTACTCTTGAAGTTTTTATATTCTATAAAAATATTTTATTTTGTTTTTGTGTTATGTGGAAAATTAAAACCTTTATTTTAAATAAAAATAAAATATAGTAAAATTAAATAAACAGGTTCATTTATTTTTTACCCCAAAGCAAAATAAATAATTAGAAAAAAATTTAAAATAAAATTAAAGAAACAAAAAAAATAAACATATTCACATTTATAACGCCAATATCAGCAGAAAGCAATAAAAAAAAATTAAAGTTCGTATTTAAAAAGTGAAAGTTAATGATGATCCCTTGAAGATGAAATGTCGGATTCCAAACTGGATACTGCCATTGAATAGAGCGGAAAAAGTGGCAATGCAAAAGTGCAATTCAATTTGAATTCCGTTTTCAATTTGAATTTCGGTTTTCTTACCGAATATCTCCGAAAATATTCGGAATTTTAAAACATTCTAAACGGCATATTGTTAGGCACCTAAATGCGCAATTTGGCCCTAATTGGACCGACCTGTATCTCTTATGGTTCTCGAGTTCCCCATACATAGACTTGAATTCGAGCCACCTTGTATCTACAAATGTTATTCCTCTAAAGCAAGATAGCAGGAATAGAAATAGCAATGTTTAATTTTCCTAAAGGTCATTTAAAACTTTTTTTTCATATACAGTATGTCCGGGGTTTAAAAGAGGACACATGGACCAAAAAGTGAAAGATACGAAAAAAAGTGATTATTGATGAAACATGAAGATCTCCAATATTGTTGTACAGGGTGTATAAAAAATTACAATAATGATATTTTGCGTGAGAGTAAGCATACTTTACCAGTTTTTTTTTAATCGCGCGAATTTTTTAATGGAAAAACTTTTATTAAGAGTAACTATTGCAAAATAAGGTATCTACTCTTACGCAAAATAGCATTATTGTGCTTTTTACACACCCTGTACAACAATATTGTGTATTACCAAAAACATTTAAACTACTAAGTAAATATCACTCTGTCCTAAGTTTGGACTTGAACTTGGAAAACATTATGTAAATATTTAAGATAAATTATTTAAAAAATGAGCGAGTCTGCTAGTACTCGAGACACTGATATGTAAAACATATCCTATCTTCACATCGGTTGTGTAATTGAATGTATTGCTTCAATAGCGTTTAACTGGATAATTTTTCACAAATATTTTAGCAGTCCTCGTAAAGAGTATATTTTGTCATCGTGACGCCTGAATATAGGCAACCACTTATTTGGAATTGGTTGCCTTTATTCTGGCGTAACATACATAACCTGCACGCTACCCAAGGCGTGGCGTCACGGATTACTGGTCGTGACAATATTAAATTCTTCATGGTGAATCGAATCTTATTTTCTAAATAAGCAAAAACCGTTAAGAATGACTTTTTTCCGTATCTTTCACTTTTTGGTTCATTTATCCTTTTTTAAACTCCATCCCCGGACATATTGTATACATGTTTCTAATATGGAGAAACATCATTGTCATTTTGTTTTATCTTGGACAAGAAGTGACCAGGAATCGAATATCCGCAAGATATGTTGAGAACTAGATTCTCTCTAACTGAATCGAGGTGGCATTGTCATTCTCTTGTATTTTAATCAATAATGAATTTAATTGTAATCATGCACAATGTAGAGTTCCTCAATTAGAAGCTAAAAGATCTAATCTTCAAGTGCCAGCACCACCAACAAAATATATTCTCATGAGTAGTTATAATAGTTATGTCTGATATACTCTTTCGTACCATCACCCTACCTAACTTCACATCACCCACTATACTGTTCGCTCTACGTACCCACTCTCCAGATCTTCATCTTCCCCAGAATCCTCCAACATATCTTTTTCCGTCTTCCCCAACAGCGTTATTAAGAATGCAGTTTAATCATTCAGCAACAATCCGATGCAAGTTTCGGGGTGAGTGCCTATAGATCTAGTGAAAACATTTTAAGTTCTACACTGTTGAAAACAGCTTTTACCATTTATATGGGATAACAAAATCTCCACCCAGTTTATCTCTTTTTAAATCAAACTTATTAACTGTCCCTGATCTAGAGTTGTCTACTGACTAAGGTTTTGCAGAATTGCATCTACTTGAAGTTTTCTGTGACGTTTTCGTTCTGTCTCCCGCAATTTTTTCTTTGCCCTTTTTGATAACTTTGAAGGTGGGCAGCGAATTACTGATTTATTTAATACATAGATATTTGGATTGTAGGTCTCGCAGACCTCGTCACTCCACAATAGATCTATAGGTACTGATGCGTCACGGATCTCTGTTAAAGGATTAAACATTATTCTTGACAGAGAGCTGTTAGGTGAGAGGGAATGAGCTATGTTATAAGATTCTTGGTGGAGAGAGGTTGGAGCTATCTCTTCGTCGGGTAGGGGGACAGCAGTGCGAAGTTAAGCAGGGGTAACCCAATCATGAGATGGACAGAAACAATGCTAAAGCATAGCTTCGTAACAGCAGAAATAAACGGAGCGTCAACAACCTTCAGCATAATGAAAGGGTGCCCTCAAGGAGGTGTTCTCTCTCCCGTACTGTGGACACTAGTAGTGAATAAAATCCTTGCCACTCTGAGTAGAGCTGGATTTATAGTTCTAGGCTACGCAGGCGACCGAGTAGTAATAACAAAGGGCAAACATGAAGGTGTAATTTCAAACCGCATGCAAAATTCCCTAAACATCTTCAAGAATTGGAGTGAAGAGGAGGGACTCTCCCTAAATCCTAGGAAAACCATTCTTGTCCCGTTTACAAAAAAACAAAGAAGCTAGAAATGAGAGCGCCCATCCTACACGGAACACAGTTAACTTTTTCCACCGACGTAAAATATTTAGAGGTCACACTGGGCCGTAAACGTACCTGGAACAAGGATCTAGAAAACACCATCTCTGGTGGAATCTGGACATGCCGCAAACTAGTTGGCAAGACATGGGGCCTAAAACCAAAAATGGTATATTGAATCTATCAAACAATAATAAAGCCCACGGTCACCTATGCCTCGCTGGTATGGTGGCCAAAAAGCTAGCAGGTCACCGCTCGGACCAAACTTAATAAAGTGTAAAGGCTGATATGCCTGGGAATAACAGGGGTAATGTCAACGTGCCCTACCGCAACCTTAGAGGTAATGCTGAACATATCTCCTCTTTATCTCAGTGTGAAGAGGGAGGCGATTATCAGTGCTCATAGGCTATTCCAAATGGGCAAATTCAAGCCTGGAGATTTGATTGGTCACCTGCGCATCTTTGAAAAAATAAAAGTGGAAAACGCCAGCAAATCAAGTTACCAAACTACGGTCATGTTGGACCTAGATGTGCTATTCGTAGTGGTTATTGATGACCGCCAATCATGGGAGAGTAAATAGCTACCTCAGGCCAACGACGCATCGCTGTGATACACAGATGGTTCAAAACTAGCGAAAGGAGCAGGATTGGGCATTTCAGGTCCAAACCGTGCTTTCTAAACGGCTAGGAAAATATACGACCATCTTCCAAGCGGAAGTGCTTGCCATAAATATATGTGCAGAAGAGTGCCTCACACAAGGACTTCGCAGAAAGCACATCTACATATTCTTAGACAGCCAGGCGGCTCTAAAAGCTTTCAAGTGCATGTCAAGACTAGTCTGGGAATGTAAGCAAACCCTAAAACAATTAGCAACACGCAACCAGGTAACTTTAATGTGGGTTCCTGGCCATAGAGGCATGGAGGGCAACGAAAAAGCAACTACCTTGCGAAGGAAGGAGCTGGAACACCGTTTTATGGTCCAGAGCCCTACTGTGGCCTTATGAAGAGTCACATCACCGAAGAACTAAACAAATGGGAAAAAACCAACTGTCGTCCTACTGGACAAATACTCCAGGACTAAGACAGGCGAAAAGGTTTATCACCATCTCTGCGAAAAGAGCAGAACAGCTCTTAGACATGATTTGAACTGTCGCCGGACTGCTCACTGGACACTGCCCGGTGAAATACCACCTGAAGCTAATAGGCAAAGCAGAAGACGACCAATGCAGATTTTGCAATAATGCAACTGAAACCGCAGAACATCTACTCTGCCAATGTCCAACCCAACTCTGCAAAAGGCTCAAGGACCTTGAAGGAGTACAGCCATCACCTCAAGACGTGTCAACTACTTCCTAAGAAAATAGCTTCGTTTGGAAGAAGCATACGTCTCTTGGACACAAATTAAGTTGTAGAGTCATGCACAAAATATCTGTAAAGGTAGCAGTGCTGGGCGGCTGAAACCAGCCGAAACGACTCCCTAGCAATCTACAATCTACAATATCTAGGCAGGGGGATGGTGGTGCAAAGTTATGTATGGGGATGGTTGTGTAAAGCTAGGTAAGAAGATAGTGTGATAGATTCAAAGAGTATCTCAGACATAACTATTACAATTATTTTCATACCGTCTTCATTTGATGGAACATGCGATATTTATATAAAAATTTTAAAGGAGGTAGATATACCTTAATATTTTGCAACTTAAGGACAACTTTGCACAATCAGCATAGTTTTACTTGAATGTATATTTCTTGAAAACTTAACAGCCTTGCACTTGATTTAAGAAACAAATAAAGCGTAAAATTTAAATTTAAATTCTTAAACAGTTTTACGCGAATGAAAAATTATTTAAGAGAAGAAACATTTAAATCAATATGTTTTTTAAAATCGATGTGATTTAAATCAAGTGATTTATATTAAAGCAATATTTTACGATGATGGTTTATGCCCAAAATACGCTAATTAAAAATGTATACCGATATTTCAAAACTATTAGAAAATACTGATACCTTATAATTATGATTCATGATAATTGCCGATATCAACTTGATAACTGGAACAGATACAAAGTTGGTTAAATTAGAAAAATATATAGTTTTAGGAGCGTGTTTTTACATGTTGTTTTCAGCGCTTTATTAAATGCCATGAAAATCTTGGTTTTGTATTGAAATTGTCGTATTTTGCTAATTACTCCGTTTACATACCTACTTTCTTCAAATAAAAATAAAATTAAATCAAATTTGAAGACATGTCAAAACATATCGAAAGATGAAATATTGCAGACCTTCGTTATACCGACGTGACGTGAGCGCTCCGCTTCCGATGTTTAGTTGTAAGTCATAACTTATAGTGCACAAAATTCACCAGTGAGAATTTGACATAGATATGTGAAATCGTTTAGAAGATACTATATCTTATAATTTAGGCGACTGCTAGCGTTAGGCCAAAAATACCGGATTACGATAAAAAAATTTGCTTTTCCTAATTTTCTTCAAATTTAATCACCGTTGTTTCACATATAGTTACCAATTTATCTATTATTATCACTGTACTACACATTTGCTCACACCAAATGTGAACGCATGTGAATCGCGCGGTATCAACTTTTGTGACCCTACGGATTGCAGTTTGTTGCACCCACGGACTGGAAGCTCCAAAGGTATGCCTTTTAGCCCATTATAATTTATGGTCAAAAATAGTTATTTATGGAACAACTGTCTAAAGTGACCCTTTTTTATGAATGGGAATATGAATAAAAAAGGTAGGTACTTTACACGTGAGTAGCATAGAATTTTTTTTACTACCGAAAAATATATAAAAAAAAATTAAAATATTATTAAACTACTTTACGCACTGATATTCTTATTCGTGTTGAACTAGGAAAGTACAATGTTAAAAAAATAGAATAATAAAAACTTACTGGAGATACTAAAAATGTTTGAAGATTGTGGTGCTTGAATTGGGGCACTGTATTTCCCTTGTCGGTAGCGACCATGTCGTAAGGCTTTTCCAGGAGATCCTTTGTTGCATTAGTTATATGCACTTTCCTGCAAGAACAAAATACAACTGAGCTATTACTACTAAAATTATATTCATGATCACACATGGATTTTTTAATTTTTGGGAAAAGATATATTTTTTTATACTATGCTTAGACTTTCAAACATGCTGAATTTGAAAATTATTTTCTTGCTACACGGTTATTTATCAAAAATATATATATTTTTAAATAGGTTACAGATTTTTACAGTTTTCAACTCGTCCTTGAACTTCAATAAAAGATATGGAATAGCCTGAATAGTCATTTCTTCTCTATTGAACAGCGAGAATCGCAGTTTTCTGTATCATAATTGGTTATTTTTTTAATCGCGATTTTTCGAGGGTTTAAAATAGGTTGTTTCTTCGAAATTTTTGAAAATAACTGGAAATCTGGTACGGACTAGACTAACCCTAACCAATCCAAACTAACGATGTTTTCTTGATCTATGACATCGAAGAGCAAAGTATAGCAAAAAATATAAAACTGTGATTTTGCAGATTTAAAAAGTTATTTAATTAAAATTAATGAAGCAACAAAATTATGAACTTCAAAATAGTCGAAAAAGGTGTGATTTGTAATAATTGGGCCTTGAAAATGCTTATTTTTTCAAAAAAATATAAAATTCAGCATTAATTATACCTAATATAAAACACTATAACAAGTAGTGTTTACTTATACATATTGAAACTAAAATCTGTCGTCTCAAGAATATTTATTTCAAATATTTTCATATTTTTTGCGCTCTCTTTAAATGAGACATTTTTAATTTATCATTATAGTTACAATTTATTTTGTTTTAATTCGATTTTAAAACTTTTATGCCTAAACGACGACCAGGATACTAGTTGGTATTATTTTTATCAGCTACTATAAAAAAACAAGCTACGCGGTAAGCCTTATTAAATTATTAATCGCGATTTTATTACATATTGGTAATAAAAGCATGTGTTGTATTTATTTTTGTATACAGTTTTTATTTTCTAGATAAAAACGATTGTCTGCTCTCAACAAATGACATTTTGTATTTCTCATTTTAATTTTTTTTTCTGTTGAAGGATATCGCTTGATCCAAAACGTTATAATAATACCTCAGATTCTCTGACCTTTTGTCAATAATACCTGAATTCAAAGAAATGAGCATGCTTGTGGACACACCAGAAGTGAAACTTCATCCGCACGAAACAAAAACGAAATTGCCTACAGGCGTGCACAGCGTATTAGATATACGGTGCATAACTCTCTCTCTCCATATTTTACCACATGATTTCTGTTAAAAAATATTTTATTTTATTTTAAGTTATGTTATTTTATTTAACTTTATTTTATTTTATTTTGCTTTAGAATTATTTGCGTTAGCGTCCGAAACTTTTGGGGCACCCTGTAAAATCATGTCAAGGTTTTTTCTTAGTAGAAAAATGTGTTCGAAAATCGCTCTTTTGTAAATTATAAGTGTATTAATTTTAGCTGAAAAATTAGAAAATGTGATCGATCCTGTATAGATATCTAATTACCGTCGGCATTTAGTTTTGCAAAAACTACTATCTATGATTAATTTTCATATTTTGTTAAAGAAAATTAAAATGGCGCACGCCGGTAAATCGTAATGGAACTCAATAAATCATCAAAAACATGTAACAGTCCGATTTTGCCAGTGTCAAATATTTTTAAATTTCATTTTATACGCCGCATTTAGCAAAAAATGCTGTATTTTGCGACAGGAATTATTCAAAAGAGGTCAATACTCCTCGAAAATAATTAATTCTAAATTTATTGATTCGATTTGCTGACAATAAGCTTAAAATTGCTGTATTGCTTAATGTAAATTAACTATATTCTAAATATAGGTTAACGATATATTCGTATTAGCTTTTATAACACTTTGTGATTATATTTATTTTAGTTGATAAGCGAAGCACATTGTTATTAGGATAGCTTTGCTTAATTTATATTACGTTACCGTAGAACGGCCAGCGAACCGATTTATATTTTTAAGAATTTTGTTAGTCAAACCCTCTTTTACGTTTCATTAGACTCGTCGAATTTATATTTTATTTTCGGTTTGAATATTTCATATCTTTTTGGAACCCCCTAGTTGCTGGACTCCAATCAGCGGCCGATCATTTCTGAGAACGTTAGATCGTTTTGGGACCTCTGTATTAGATTTGCGAGGTTTCGATTCGCAATCCAATTAGAATTAATGGAACTGCTTTTCCAAATTTTATTTTTCCTAATAATAGGCTCAAATTTGCTTTTTCCTATTTAATTTATTACACCAAAAATATGTGATTAAAAGTACATCCTAGGACAGGACATTGGATATGTTCTTTCTATCTATACTAAACAGGAACAATTTACACAGTTGTGTGAAAGATAAGTTCTAATTGTTGCAAGGAAAATCTTGGCTTTATTGGAGAATTATTCTTGGAACAAAAGATATATAATATCGAATTGTCTAAGCCGAAAGACTTAAGAACAAGAAATTGGCTCTAAGCCGAGAGTATCTGGGAATAACAAGGGCCGAAATGGTAAATATACCGAAAAATTAGCATTACGCTAAACGTGATTAGAACTGGCAGCCGAAATGGTAAATACCGAGAAATTGGCCTTAGCCGAACGTAAGTTGTGGGACGATAGCCTCGTGAATGCAGAGAATCTGTTGAGGGTAACTTGAAGACTGAATTTTGTTAAGGGATGAGGTCAGTGTCGCGATCGCTGAGCATTAATTAAGTGATTGGATCGTTCTAGAGGCCATGTTTGCAAGTGGATCGTTCTAGACAATCCTTTACTAGATTATTAGAGTGGAGAGGGTGAATTTGGGTTAACAGAGCGGTGAGTATTGATCGATTCGATCGGAAACTGATAAAGGCTTTTATGCCTTATATTTTCTTGGAAATTAAATAATTTCTAGGAAAAATGTATCGTGCTCTAAGCATATTTTTATGCTTTCAATTTAAATAGAAGTTGAATAGTATTTTATTTAGCAGTTAAAAGGACAAACAATATAGACCTAGAGCAAGTTATAAAATATTGTATCACCTGTTGTGACTCGTTTCACAACACTCTGCTTTATATATTTATCTCCTCATGCGACAGGCTGCAGTTTTGTAATGTTCGGTTGTTCGTTCCGAGTAATAGGAATGGGCTATCCTCCCGTGATTGTCGCTTTCGACTTAGATTCTTAAAGGTTTATCATTTTCGTAGGCGTATTTCCTAGCATTTCTTGAAAAATTTAATTTTAGCTCATTAATTGTGGCTTCCGCTGTCATTTTACCCTCATAATAAACGAGAACTCAGTCGTTTATTATCTTAGAATTATTCCTTGTATCGAATCATTTTCCAGCTCCTTTCTACATGCTGTTCTGACGCAGTTTTTTTTTAAACTCGTAGAAAGAGAAAGGCATTTGACGGAAACGAATCGAGAGTTCTTCTAAAAGTACCTTTCAAGGCGAGATGAAGGTTTGCCGTGAGTGCAGTCTTAGTGATTCAACCTTTAATATTGTGATTTAATTCCACCCATTATTTGGGAATATATTGTGGTATCTCTTTGTGTTTTGACACGACCGATTTTTCGGGATCTGAATACTGCACTAGGTAAGCATTTTCTCTGGAATTATTTTTTCCCTATTGCTTGTGAAGCACGCGGACGACGCCATGACGCTAAAGGTTTTTTTCCTTATTTCTAGAGGCTTTCCACGTTCGTCGTATAAGACCGCGACCGTCGAATCTCCCGTAGCCCTCACACACGAACGAGGTAATTATTGCTATTTTTTTTTGCCTAAATTAACGATTTAATTGCTTTATCTGTGTTAACCTTTTTTGTCGCTCGTCCACCATTTGCTTTGCATCCCAAGCGTAATCTTATCTACTCCATTTTATCAAATCTGAATTTTTATTTTAATGTAACTTGAGTTTGATTATATGGGGAAGTTATATTTTCTTTTAGGGGTGACTCATACCTATCTTTGTTATATTCAAGTTGTCTGTACCTCAGTATTTCTTTTATTAGAAAGCCCTTATCTATAATATAGGGCTTTCTATAGGGCTTTATAACGGACTTTTAGCCTGTTTGTGTGTATGCTATGAAATCGACTACAGGTCGCAATTTTGAAGATAGCGACTTGAAATTTGGCATAGAGGTAGAGGTCCACGAACCCTCGGAACCTATTGATTTTGGTTAGGATCGGTTAATATACAGGGTGTGAAAACAGGACAAGTTACCGTTTTTTGGCATTTTTGACCGTGCAAACAAGGACCAACTTTTCTTTTTTTTATGTCAAATGAAAGTATTCGGTAAGACACGTATTTTCTTCATTTGCTCTTTTGCTCTAATTGATATACAGGGTGTGAAAACAGGACAAGTTACCGTTTTTTGGCATTTACAGATCGCAATTTTGAAGATAGCGACTTGACATTTGGCGTAGAGATAGAGGTCCACAAACCTTCGGAACCTATTGATTTTGGTTACGATCGGTTAATATACAGGGTGTGAAAACAGGACAAGTCACAGTTTTTTGCTATTTTTGTCCGTGTAAACAGGGATAATATTCTTTTTTTTATGTCAAATGTAAGTATTCGGTAAGGCACGTATTTTTGTTCTTTTGCTCTTTTGTTCTAATTGTTATACAGGGTGTGAAAACAGGACAAGTTTCCGTTTTTTGACATTGAAGGTCGCAATTTTGAAGATAGCGACTTGAAATTTGGCATAAAGTTAGAAGTCCACAAACCCTCGAAGCCTATTGATTTTGGCTACGATCGTTTAATATACAGGGTGTGAAAACAGGACAAGTTATCGTTTTTTGGCATTTACAGGTCGCAATTTTGACGATAGCGACTTGAAATTTGGCATAGCTGTAGAGGTCCACAAGCCCTCGAAGCGTATTGATTTTGGCTACGATCGGTTAATACACAGGGTGTGAAAATAGGAAAAGTTACCGTTTTTGGCATTTACAGGTCGCAATTTTGAAGATAGCGACTTGAAATTTGGCATTGAGGTAGAGGTCCGCAAACCCATGAAGCCTATTGATTTTGGTTACGATTCGTTAATATACAGGGTGAAAACAGGACAAGTTCACGTTTTTTGGCATTTTTGTCCGTGTAAACAAGGACCAACTTTTCTTTTTTTCGATGTCAATTTATAAGTAGAGGTGAAAGTATGTTAGCATTTTTTGTTGATAACATTGTTACCATAGCAACCAATTAATAATATGTATATCACTAATAGAAGATACGGTATGGTACTTAGGATTGTTTATGAAGCCTAATTTGATACTAAAAAATTGGTTGCTATGGCAGCCAAAAAAAAGTAAATAATCGTCATAATTCGTCAATCTTACGACTTAGAGATTTGATATTTGATATTTAGATACAGATTAAAATTAATTCAAATTGACGTTGACAAGTCGGTTACCATGGCAACCAATTAATAATGTGTATATCACTAATAAAAGATATAGTATGGTACTTAGGATTGTTTATGAAGCCTAATTTGATACTAAATAACTGGTTGCTATGGTAACCAAAAAAAAGTAAAAAATCGTCATGATTCGTCAATCATACGACTTAGAGATGTGATATTTGGTATTTAGATAAAGATTAAAAAAATAACGATTGACGTTGACAAGTCGGTTACCATGGCAACCAATTAGAAATTTATCACGGTAAAATTAGACTAGCGATTGATAAGTCTAATTATAAGGGCTTTCTAATTATAGGTCACGGTACGGATAGGAGCGTGGCAATAATGTATGATCGAAGGTCGCACAAACGAGGCCCGAAGGGCCCCGCGCGTGCCGCAGGCACAGGCGGCCACGCCGCTTGTTTGATGATGGTCACTGAAAATTAATTCATAACTTTTGGGGGAATTTGTTTTATAAAAAAATATATTTATGCAAGGGGGGGCTATAGTTTTTTTATTAAAGCAAGGGAGCTTTGCCTAATGCATATCCGGTTATTTCAGGGTTCAAATACAGGGCCACAACTTCAAATATAGGGCCAAAACTTCAAATACCAGGCTACAACTTCAAATACCAGACTACAACTTCAAATAGAGGGCCACCACTTCAAATACCAAGCTATCACTTTTACTACCACGCTACTACTTCAATTAGCGGACCATAGTCCAATTACAGGCTCACAACTTTAATTAACGGGCCACAGTTCAATTTCCGGGCTACATCTAGCTCCCGGCTACACTAGAGCCAATTGAATTGCCGAGTCCTCTGCGGGTTCTACCCTCAGGGCCAGTGCTATAGTAGTACCAACCGGTGCCCGGCGTCTCCACCAGAGTTTGACGGATCTAAAGGGTATCGTACAGAAGCATTTATCTGTATTATTATTTCTTTTTTTTGTGATTTGTCATAATGAATTTTGCACTATAGATTGTGCCTCAAAAGAGCTGAGTTTCATTAGATCATTTATTTTTCTTGCCGATTAATAATAGTTTCTAATATTTTAATATAAATCAAGCATTGACAGTCGGACTTCAAAACAGTTTCAATAATTTTATTCTTTTCATTCACTTATCGAGTAATATAACCGCTCTGAATTTTCTCTTTATAATATAAATCAAGCATTGACAGTCGGACTTTAAGACAGTTTCGATAATTTTCTTGTTTTCATTCATTTATTGGGTCCATTGATTTAATTATTGTGGCCATTTAACTTTACCTATTATTATTGCTACCTGTATAATTGGTGCAGCAACCAGCGCACGGATACATATATGTAATTCGCTTAGGTATAATCAAAGTGATCACTTTGGATTGTAGTATTTAGCCCACTTAGTTGTAAGGCATACAGTACCGAATGTTAACAACAGAATTGGTCTCCGTACAATCTCCATATTGCACTCTATTTGTCAATTACGTTAATAGTCATTTGACATTCCTTTGTCTTTAAAATTGCAAATTTTACTGTAGTATTGTTTCTGTGTTTTTAAAAAAAAGAAAAGAGTTAGTAGCAAATAGATTGTTCCTTAAATAATAGATTGTGTTTTCTTGTTAGGTTAAGATTAGGTTTGATTTATTAAGCGTGCCTAGCCACCCTGCACAACACCAGCGGAGCTTTTTCAGTTTAGCTGGGAAGAACTGGTGGCGCTCTAACGACCGCACTAGCGGGGCCGGGCATTTGTAACACGACTCTCCGGGGTTAGGTTTCCTTTTAATTAAAAATCTTTACTTTTACCTTCACTAAGAAAAACGTGTTGGAAACATAACAAATTAAAAGTCTATGTCTATGGCTGCTCTAGTATATTACGTTTTCTAACGTCCGCGCAACACATTCACCAGTTTACTCTGCAGATGCAGGTACAAACGCACCCATGATGCATATTATAAGATGAAGCGAGCCTAAAACAGTTTTACTTAAAAAATTACCCATGAGTAAACTAGTCCCATTTTCAAGTCAAAATATTTTACTTAGAAAATTTTCTGAGAATCTTACACTAATCCCAAAGAAGAAATTTGAATATTAAATTTAACACATAGATATACATTTTTTATATGAAAACTTCTTTTGACGCATTCAGCACACTTTCACACTTCACTGAGTAGTGAAGAAGGCTTAGCCGTCACGCGTCACGCTCTGATATTTAACGCTCATTCAAGTAAAGTCGGATGAAGCGAAAAAATAATTCATAATAGTATATTATGATATAAGTGTATAAGAGGGCCTTTAAAGCACGCGCGAAATATTTCAAAACACGACGCGCAGCGGAGTGTTTTGTAAGTCGCAAGGGCTTTAAAGGCCTCTTATACACGTATATCATACGCTATTTTTTATTACGAATGCATCATAATCTACAAAAATGTTTTAAATATTAAACTTAAGGGATATATTGACGAATATATTAATCTGTCACATTTGACATGATCAAATGTTTCTATAGAAACCTTTCAAAAAGTAGGTGCATCATAAACATTAGTTTAAGCACGCTGCAGCGTGCGATAATCGTTGATTATGATGCATGCGTAATAAAAACTTCTTTAGGCGCGTTCAGCACACTTTTTCCAGGTTAGAGAATAAACCTGAACCGTCACGCGTGACGCATCGGGTAAAGTGACGATCCGATTCTAGTTATTACGTCAAATGTCAGAATTTTTAATATTTTTTTTCTGTTGAAAAAAAATAGTTTTGATAAAATTTTCTGGATATAATCTTTTTGACGGTCTTCCGAACCATACTAAAATTGGAAAATGACGAGTCAAGACTGTCGCATAAAAAAATACAGCCTACTTTACCTCAAAATTAACGAAATATAGATATAAAACTTCTTCTTTTTCTTCCCCCGAACTTACAGATGCGTTGTTTGAGACAAAAATACCCTTTATATCCAAGTTTAAGCAAAACAAAAAAATTACAAATTTTAGACGTTAAAAAATTCTTGATGGATTCAGTAGCATTCAATAAATAGTAAACAAATGCAAAAAAAAAACATATTGTTGTGTTTAGTGAAGAAACTGTGGTTTTTCTATGCTCAAAGTAGGTCAATTTGAAATCAAATTAGACTTCCAACTAATGTAATTGCGGCTTTAAAAACCAGTTTGCCTTATAGTATATATATAGTATTATTATTATACATTAATTCAGCACGTTTTTACCTACCCTGCAACCCCTTCACTTTCCATCTTATTAGCAATACCGACGTCCTTGGACCAAATATCAAATTGATATTTCACTTTGCCGATAATTCCACTTATTGTTTTTCCTGTATGAATTCCAATTCGCATGTCTATGGTCAAGTTGTTCTTTTCTCTAGAAAATATTTTAAAAAATAAATGCCTTAGAGCATATGGGTGATTTTATAGTGAGATTCGAGCAAAATGTTAGTTTTAAAATAGATCCAAATTTTGGAAACACAATAAAATATGCATGAAATACATATTGAGAAAATATATATTTTGGGTGTATCAAGATTTTTTTGCTCTGATTGAACTGTGTAGCTGTATACGTAGGACAAACTGGTCGAAACTTAAATATTAGGATTAAAGAACACAAAAAATCGATTTTACATAATATTAAAAACTCTGGCTTAGCAAAACATTGTATAGAAAATAACCATTTTATAGATACGAATAATGTCAAACTTTTAAACACCGAAACAAAAAGCAAAATGCTGAACCTTTTGGAGTACTTAGAAATCCAAAAGTCACAAAAAACAGACGTTTTAAATACGAACTACCAACTGACCTGCTCTTTAAACACCTGCATAATTGACAGTGTAATTTAAACAAAATACCGTCAGGCGGTTTAGTAGGGTATAACAATTTAGATTTTAGTATACAACTACTCTTGATAAAGGCCTCATCAAGCCGAAACATATGTAGAGAAAAATATCTCATTAAATTATTTTGAAACATCTAAAAGCAGTGTACTAATTGTCCCTACTATTATTAAAAAAAACTTTGTTTGTTTTATAAAATATGGTGTCAGTCAGTGTCAGTATCTTGCAAAAAGATTGAAACATATTTTTTGCAGATGCAGTTATCTCAACTGTGGATTCTGGAATAAAAAGAACTGCCAATACTACCATATATGTTCCACATAAGAAACAGCAAATGAGAGCGGTTCCGTATGGTTTTATTTTCTCACTGAAAAAGATAGTGAACTAACAGCAAAATGTAGGCGCTGTCAAGCAATCTTGAAAACAAAGGGAGGCTCCACCAAAGGTTTAATAAAGTCCATAAAATCGGTCTTGTGAATAAACATCTTAACGAATTGCAAGATGGATCAAGTGCTGGGACAAGTAAAATGATCGAAGTCGTTGCGTGCAGCAAGCAAGCTAAAAGATAATAGGCTTTTTGTGCATAAGAATAATAAGAGCTTCGAAACTGTCGTAGCTCGAAGGAACCGCAGTAGATAGTTTACCGTTTTCTATTCTTATTAAATCATCTGATTTAAGACATTTATTGTAAGCACGAGGTGTTCATGTTCCAAAATCTGGATATGCCATAAAAACACATGTAGCATTAAGGTCATTGTATTGTTTTATAGCTTAGACCTGCTTTATTGTTTCATATTTTAGTATTAGCAAATTTTATTTTGAGATAAATTACCATCCTATCTAGATGTAAGTTCTACCAGCTTTGTCAATAAGGTTTTCATTTCGTATGTAGTTCTTGGACAATAAAGCATGTTTTCAATTCAATTCAATTCAATAAGCTAATTTAAAAAATCCGGAACAACACCTATGCAGCAGTTATGCTTTGCACAAGGCAAACCAGACTAACCCAAACTAACTGTCATAGACGTCCTATATAAAAAAAGGTGTGCCTCCTCCTCCGCCTCCTTCAACTTCGACAACATATAGCGACAGCTACGCCGAAATTGAGTGCAAAGAAACTGGAAACATGAACGGAATAGAAGTGTGTGAAAATAGTTACTTTTTAGAAATAACGAGTGATCAAGACCGATGTATGTTGATATCAAAAGTTAGAAAACTGTTCACATGTTTAAAAAATCGCCCACGGAAAATGATTTACTACAAAAGCAAATTGGGAACGATTATGGGAAAACTTATATTGGTCTGTAAAATCAGATGGAGCCGGCTTACTTGACATGCTTGACCGCTTTAGCCTCTTAGAGCATTCCATAAAATGACCATAATTGATCAAAATCTAAATATATCTCTAAAAATCTAAATGATCTCTGCACCGTAACTGTCCAAACTCGTTGCGTTGGCCTCATCAGACTACAATCTTATCTCCGCAACCTGTGCACTTGCTACCAAAACACAGGTGCCATAGGTACCCCGATAGGTTTGGCACTACAAATCTGCAGTGGCGTGATCTTCGCGAGTTTTATCTTTCTTTTCCTTGGAAAGATGTCTGCTTTAGGAATCAAAACACGGCTGATGAGATAACTCAAGTTATCCTAGCTCGTATGGAAGCTCTCATCCCCTCTTCTATGAAACGTATCCCAATCATGGTTTGGGAAAAACTGCTCAAGAGCAAGAGCGGTCAATGCTAAAAATGCCCCCTACCGCAAATGGCCCCGAGATCCGACAGCCGAAAATCGAAATATATTCATCACAACTAGAAACCAGTGTTCAAAAACCATTTTTGAATACGTCTTCAAATCTAACGATTTAACTTTTGTACAGTTTAACATTCCACGCCACTGTCCTCGCATTCCAAACAAATTAAAACCTTGGCGATACTACTAACGCCATCTCTTGTTTACCACGTTTATCCACTGCGCTAGACAGTCTAGAAAGCTAAAAGTTAAGCGTCCTCAAAAGGCCTCCGACCAATCATAGCGCTTCGCGCTTTATCCGGGCTGTATTACTAGCGCCATCTGTTGTAATCACCTTTACTCATTTGGAGCCGGCCGCGCATCCTAAACTCATCTGACCAATCATAGCGTTTCCCGCTATATCCCGGCGACCGAGTCGACCAATCACTGTCTCTTAACGGAGGTAATCAAGTTAGCTCCTAGGTTCATGATCTTTAAGAATCAATTTTAATAAAAACTAGTTAACTATTTCGACCGGATTTGTGTTAACATTAACAAGGTTAATTTAGACAATCGCTGACGTAAATGTTTACATAACTTCTCAGTATTTACATTATCCGCCCTTTCTATTTCCGGAGGATGTATATAATCCCGCCGGAAGGGGTGTTAAGTTAACAACTTCTTCAAGTTGATCTAGTTCCCACGTTCTAGAAGTAGGGACGTGATATCAAGATAAAAATATCGATACCTGATACTAATATCGGTATCGGTACCAGGTATCGATGCTTACTAACATCGACACACAAAAGTATCGATTCCTTTAGTATTCGATACTCTAGTAGTCTAAAAATAATTTTCCTGACCAAAAAAACAATTTATCGTTTATCAGGGGTATACGGGTATAATAAATCAAATCATGAAATTCTGTGAAAATAAAAGTATCGATTATTGTAATAGGCTAAATCCAGTTTAAAAATTATTGTTGCAATGCTAAAAAATGTTTTACCACTTTATCAGGGGCATGCGGCGCATGCGATACAATAAAATACCTTCACAGTAATAATAATCACGAAAACGTAATCTTATTTTTTTAAATAATTTGGAGGAGCAGTCAATTAAAATTTTGCATAAAAATAATTTTTTTGTAATTCATTCCACTGGTTTTTGTTTTTAAATGTTTAAAACATATTTTGCAAGAAGCAGTTTCATTGTTTACTTTCATGAAATGTTTCCAAACTTTACTTCATATTCTTTTATCTATGCTTTACTTCTTGGTGGACTCATTACTCATTATTGATTGATACTGAATTACTATATTACTAACTCTGACTATGACTAAAAGACTAAGACAAGACTAATAAATAAAATAATTTAAAATTTATGAATAAATTGAGGTTGTCAATTGTCAAGTAATTAAATATAAATCTTCTTTTTTCTTTTTCGTTTAGAAAGCGATCCTAATTAGATAAGGGCGTTAGTATCCATATTAGTAATATTATCGGTACACAGGTATCGATGCCAAAATTACTTGGAATCGTATAGTATCGAAGTATCGTTCACGACCCTATCTAGAAGCAGTCCAGTCTTGAACCAAAGCCATCTAAGTCGCAAAAGGCGCACCCCCGACTCTAGCCGGCTGGCGCTAGCCGCCATGCCGGCAAGTTTGTCACGTTTTGAGACCTCATAATCTCTCTAGTTCTTTACTCAAGTGACATAGTGATATCCCAGCATAATCATCTTTATGTCAAGCCTACAATAAGGTATTTATTGGCAAACTTAATGCCATTATTCTCACGCCGAGCAATGGCGACCCAATTGGTCTCATCCATGGGAGATGTACAATCGAGCCCTGTCTCGAACCACACCACACTCAATCGAGCATAGAAATCTCAAGTAAGTAAACGAACATGTTTACAATCACATTCTCACAAAGCCTACAAAAAGGTATTTTTGGCATCTTGACTTCCATTATGGAGACCCACTGATCTCTAGTACTAAGCCTACAAAAAGGTATTTTTCGGCATCTTTACTGTCATTATGGAGACCCACTGATCTCTAATTCTCAAAGGCTGTGCCATGCGCTGCACAGTCCCCAATGGTATTGTCCATGGGATTTTCAACATTCTATATAACGAGTGTACCACTGGGTTGCTACACTCTTGCCTTTTTCTAATATAAGGATTACTCTGCACTAGTCTGCATACCTACTCATGGCTTATTCTCATGTAAGGATTAAACGGCACTAGTCTGCCAATATACTCAAGCTATCACAAGGCTACATCCCATACGCGGATTTCAGCAGTTCAGCTTACCTATGCTACCTGCATAGCATACTTAATAATCATTCCTGCGTGTACCAATAAACCGCATTCACAAGGCATTCATGTCATGCCATAAGCACTAACTGCATACCAGAGTCAAACCACTACATTCCGGTCATTCTTGTTTGCAAGAAATCGTTGTACATAGAAGCTAGTAATAATAGGCCTAGCAAGTGTTTTTCAAAGTGACTTTCCCCCAGTGTTAGAAGATAACCTCCTGAACATTGAACGTTTCTCGTCAATGGTGTTCATAGTGTACATATTAGCTTATAGGTGAACTCTAAGGTAATATTAATCCTGTTATTATCGCTTGTATATTATTGTATTTCATATCAAAGCTAAATCAGCTAATATAGTTGATAAGTAGCTGTTCCGCAGGAACTCTAATAGACATTTAACTGTACATAGGTTCAAGGTTATGTTTATAAACATATATTAGTAATGTATTACCACTGTTTATGCATTGCTTTAGATTTTAAGAGTTTTATTTATGTCATATTATTCAAGGTCGAAACTTTGCCTCGACTAATATTGTTCACATCGTAGCACTGACTACGTACAATTATTCACTGTTTATATTTTATGTATTTATGAGCTTCTAGTTGTTTTCAAGTAAAGTAACTTATTAAAATATTCATATAATGCTAAAGCTTTTTGTTTTATTTACAAAATGACTTTAGAACTAGCCCTTTGGTAAATTTCAGTGCCTAAGAGCACATCTCTTTTTGTTCAGAAAATCGACCAAGATCGACTCTGAAACAACCAGTATAAGCGAGTCTTTGTAAAGCAACGTTCTAGGTGTTTCCACTTGTACGACGAACGGATGCGCTCTAGCCGTCTTTCGTGACTGTCTGACAGGTGCTGCTGTAGGAGAGATGATGCGAGCCAAATCCTGGGAACATCTGCCGTGAAAATGACTATAACACAGGGAAATCTCGGCCATATGTCTGCGGTGTTCCAGACTATCCAAATCCGGGGTCCACTCCGGGTCGCCAACGAGACGCACAGCTCTCTTCTGAACGGAATTGCGGCAGCTTTAGGGTGTTCTTAGGTACGGCACCCCAAATCTGTGAGCAATACTCTAAGCACGGTATTATTTGCACTTTGTAGAGCAAGAGCAGCTGCTGCGGTGTATACCTTTGAATATAAAGAGACAGGAAGGAGGATTTCGCAAATTCTTTGAATATAAAACGGGCGACAGAATCGGCCATTTTATACAACCAAGTATGACTCACTGTTTCGGTTGTACGCTGTCAGCTTCGGATACGTAAATGTTTTCTATCAATTTTAAGCTTATTTAAGGTGTTTTTACAAAGTAATAGGTATTAGGAAATTTTACAGTTTTATGTGTTAAATAGTTCAATATTTGCAAAAATAGACTAAAACAGTGAAAATAGTGCTGTGTATTTATCAAAACAACACTAATAACAAAAATGGTTAGTTGTGCATGTTGTAGCTGTTCCGTGACGCCAAAAAATAAACAATTAGGTGTAACTATTTACAGGTAAGTATCTTTATTCTTTTTGATTCTGTATTTGCTCGAATATAAAAAGAAAACAGGAGTTTATTTACACAGAATTTGACAGAAGTGAGCCATATGCAACAACCATTCTCGTCACCAATATTTGAGCTTATGCTCCTTCCTTTATTTTTATATTCAAAGGTGTATACAGTTTTTTGTTGCGAAATAGCGCACCAAGCTTCTGAGAGGCTGATTTTGAGATGTTAGCAACGCACGTGGTCATGCCAGGACATATTGCTGTTGACCGAGACACCCAGTAGTCCAATTGACAAGGATGAAGGAATGGTCGTCGCTGCTTGGGCCTTTGCAGCATTAAATTGGACCAAATTCCTGTCGCCCCAAGTTGTTGTGTTTTCCATACCCATTCATTAGGCTCCAAATTTTCTCCACGCCACGAATGAATTTGTTGAAAAACGCGATACGAATGTTGTTCTAAAGCAGCACATGCAGGTGGTAGTCTTGATAATATCACTGCTTGATTAGATTGATCAGCAAATTTGTTAAATAGGTGCCTTGTGTAAAGCTAGTGTGATTTTCTCTCCAGCTAGTACAATGTCTGGTCTAATCGATGATTGATTGTTAAATAAATGCAAAGCATCGTCTAAGTCCCTTCTAGTATTTATTAAATTTGCAGTTTGTGCTTTTCCTTTGCCAAAATATGCTGACGTAGTATCACGTCCGCTGAATGTGTGAGCAAATAATATATTATTCTTTACAGTCATGAAGGACTTCCGGATTCTGTAAGTCGAGAAAACTATATGCCATTTCCTTGATGTATCCTTGAACATCTCTTAGTAATCGAATGTCTTTACCAATAGGACAAAGAGCAATTAGGAGAATGAGAAGGTCAACATCCTGTCCGACAACAACTACCGTGTAGTTATAATCGGCTTCCTTAATAGCAGTTTGGACAATTTGAGTATCAGCATCATCTGTTGCAGCAAGAGCTTGGATGCCAGCATATTCCAATTTTTTCATCATTTGATTAATCAAAAGTTCTTTATTTGCCAGATTACTCAGCAAATTTTTCTGTGAATCAAGAACACTTTGCATATATTTAACAATCCATCATTGATCAAATCAGGCATTGTACTAGCTGGAGAGAACATCACACTGGCTTTATACAAGGCATCTCGAACTGTCACATCATTAAATCAATTTATATACATTTCATTTAACAACATTACTGGTTAATTTAATCAAGCAGTGATATTATCAAGACTACCACTTACATGTGCTGCTTTAAAACAACATTCGTATCGCGTTTTTCAACAAAATGATCCGTAGAGTGGAGAAAATTTGGGCGCCTAATGAATGGGGATGGAAAATAATTAGCGAAATCTTGGTGCCAATTCCTACAATTGACACACTAGTTCCTATTCAATTCGGCATTCATGCCGTTGTAAAAAGGGTTGCGGAAAACGATGCGGTTGGGTTAAGGTTCGATTGAAGTATTCAACAATGTGCTCCAATTGTCACAGTCAATGAAATCTTAATTCAGTGGTAGGAAAAGAATTCTTCTTCTTGATCTGCAATCCATTAATGGATGTTAGCGACCACATTCTCCGTTGCTACTCTGTCTCTAGCCGTGTGTATGAGTGTCTGGATGTTATGTAAACCTGCCCATTGTCTTATATTTCGAAGCCATGACATCTTCTGTCTCCCAATTCCTCTTCTGCCCTCGATCTTTCCCTCGATAATTAGTTGTAGGAAGTTGTATTTTTCATTGCGCATAATAGGACCGAAGTAAGCTGTTTTTCTCTTTTTAATAGTATCGAAGAGTTGACGGTCTTTGTTTATCATTCTTAAAACTTCTTCGTTTCTTACTTTGCGATACACCCACATTTCAAATGCTTCTAATGTGTTAATCATATTTGTCTTGAGAGTCCAACCCTCAGCTCCATAGAGAAGAACTGGCCAGATGTAGCAGTCTACGAATCTCAGCCTAAGCTCCAGATCAAAGTCGGTACAAGTGAATATCCTTTTCGGTTTTGTAAATGCCGCGCGAGCCTGTTCTACACGGCATTTTATCTCTTTGTCTGTCAAGTTTTTAGATAGGCATGTTCCAAGGTATTTAAAACATTCCACATGTTCTATTGATTTTCCTACAAAAGTCACCACAGAGTCAATAAAAGCATCTTCATCCCTTGTTACTACCATAAACCTAGTTTTCTTGGTGTTTATATTTAAAGCCCATGGTTTTACTATGTTGGAAAGGAATTAACTGATTAGGCCTCCAGGGGAAACAGCTTACAATAAAACGCACCGGGAGCTCTCTCTACCTCATCGGTGATGTCGAAACGGGCTCGTCATATTTTTTGTCCTTATAGCCAGGTTTGTGTAGAAAAATCTGCTTTGCATGCAACATTTTTCAATGGCCAATGTATTTCAAGATATTTGTCACTTTACTCATTTTTGCCTAACTTTAGCAACATATCCTAATTTTTCATACCATATTTGTGATTGTGAGAGTTAAGTTAACAATAGAAAAAAGTTTATGGGACATAAATCATGTAGAATATAATGCTGAATATTTTAGGTCCTATTCATTTTCCTCGTCAGAGTAACAGCTTTTGAGAAAAATCAGAAAACGGGCAACAGGTTACGTAATGGAGTGGTTTCTGGAGAAAAATTGGATGAAGCACCCTCCTGGGAGGTGGGAACTCTTTTGATCTGTATTTGGATGTCTATAAAGAGTCCAAAATTTTTAAAACATTATAAATTATTTCTCCTATTTGCCATTTTGATTGCTAATTTACTTCGATTATAAGACTTATTTGTTGATACACACATTTGTTTAAGTTTGTTTTAATTTTCGTGCTTTAAGTTAATACAATGAAAGTTTCTTAATGTCATTTGATTTTTTTTCAGGACCTATATCTTATTCCGTGATTAAGTCCCGAGATCCCGAGATGTATTGTACAAATCCCGAAAATCCCGTGATTCAGGAAACAAACCTTTCGGGATTGGCATCCCTAGTATCTTCCAAAATGCAGAGTACTAAAGTATGTAGCTTATCTTCGTTCGCACAAATTTTAAAATATTTTTTACTTACCTTACATCAGCAATAATTTTGATCATCTTCAATCCAAGGTCGACACATGCCTCTGCTGGATTAGGTGGCGGTTCAGGTGGCAACCCCGAGACACAGTAATAACAGTCGCCCAAGAACTTGATTCGAATTACTTTCAACCTCTAATAATACGAAAAAAGTGGTAGTTATTGGTAAAGGCGCAAAATCACGGCGATATTTATATAGGCTATAATCACAAAATATGTTAATTTCTTCAAATTAACTAATATTTATAATAAGCCTGCAGTGTTTTATTGGTTATGCAGTCGATGAATTATTTTCGGTCTATATCTATGTCCATAAAGTTAGCGCCGGCCAGTTTAGATATTTCCAAAAAAAAACATTGTGGTAGGTTTGTGCTGCGTTATGTCGCAATTCTATTTCCAAAATTTTCCAAATATTCGTCAGTATAGTGGCTTGTTTTTTCAGAATAAAACGTTAGCCCAGTCATTATTCCTTTTGGCGATCTTTTTTATATAATGTTCAAACAAAAAATACAACTCCCTCTGAAAAATGTTTTGACGGCGCCCATGCTCACATTTGATTATAATTTTTCATCGTCATCAGTATTTAAGCACTCAAATCTGATTCTAAGACTTGTACAAACGTTTGAAAAAATTGTGAAGAAATTATGCCGACCGAATGTTCATGCTGTTTATTAGCGCTTTACCAGAGGAATAATTTCTCGCACATTAAAGCCGCCGCTAAAGTTATATGGACACTTTGAAAATAAATAAATAAAATTGTAATGCAACTATAGTCTCAAATATTTTAGAGTGACATCATACGATAAGATATTACCAGTAACAAAACAACTTACGTCAGAAGCATCATCGAATCTCCCAAAGAGTTCGTTTAAAGTCTCTAATAAAGCATTGATATTGAGTTTTTTAGTCATCACGGTGTAATTGACGATATCTGCAAACAAAATGGTTACTCCTTCGTGAACCTCCAAAAGGTCCTGCCTACAAAAAAAAATAGGTAACGTCTTGTATTTGAGAAGTCAGAAATTCAATAATAATATAGAGGCTGCTTCACTATCGTTGCATCATTTCATAACATATGTGATAATAGTAAATTGTCTGATATATTTGCTGCAACTCTAAAGTATGTACTTTTCCTACACATGGGTGATATAAGGCACTTTCTAGTCAAGTTAACTGCACTTCTTTTTCATTTTCATTAAATGGCCGTTTGAAAAGTGCTTATCGTGTCATTTTCATCAGTTAAGTCGAAGTGTCAAACCAAATATGCTTTCAAATTGACATCGTCTGTTTAAATGGATTCGCGTTCAAACTATTTTCAACACTCCTGTGATATAAATCACTTCCTAGCCAAGTTAACTGTACTTCTTTTCTTATTTTCCCCAACAGGGTGTCGAAAAGAACTTCATTTCGACACTACCTTTGTTCTTGGTTGCATGGATATTAACAAAATTGTTTATATAAAGGCCCACCTTAGCAAAAATTGTGACGCCCCGCCTTGAAAGAAATCTAGTAATAACAACGTCAAAAATCCCAAGATATTCGCACAACTGTCAAAATAGAAAAAACATTTTTTTTTCATTAAAACTTTCAAAATATCAAAAATAGTATAAAATACACGTTTTAAAAGACATTTAGCGCACTTGTGTGTATAGAAGGTGATCTAAGTGCACTCCTCTGATCTTTGATAGTATAGTAGACTTGATATGTCTGTTTGTACTTATATTATAATTATTATTATCTTTGTAAAATGGAATAAATAAAATAAAACCTAAAAAAGCGATATGCAAATTATACTGTCACGATCTGTATTTTTTACTTGTGGCGCCACGCCTTTCTTAGCGTGCAGGAGAGTAGCCCAGGTTTAGGATCGCACTACGTCAAGTTGAGAAGAGATAGTAAAGGAGACACATTGATAAAAACAATAACAAGTTTATTTGCAAACAAACTTAACAACGGTTAAATTGTATATTAATAAAGGCATGCGTACGTTTATAGATGAATTAAGAGTTTGCACTATACCCAATTAATATTAAATACATGTCTTCTCGAGGGAGGCTTAGGTCAAAGTTTTTCTAGAAAGCGACGTCACTATTTCATTAATAAAGTTTTAGTGAGCGGGGTTGTCTTTTATTTAGGTATTCATTTTGATATTTATATCACAGTCTTTCTGATTTAAGTTTGTCACAGATTTCTAAGGCACTTACTCTACTTTTAAAACATCCTCAAAAATCCCTTTACTGGAAATTTTTATACTTCACTCGTCGATTCGACTCTCTCTCTACTTTTTAGAATCCCCCGGTTGTCGTATACCTGTCCATACAGGTTAGGTAAGGACCTGATCACCCTGGACCTGTGTCCAGGTGTTCACAGATTTGGGGATTGTGTGATAGAACAACTAGAAGTTTACGTACCTGTGCGTTGTACCCAGCTAAATTGAGCGGAGTTGAGAGACCCGAAAGCCTGATGCATTTGGCGTTTGCCTGCGTATTTATATGTTACAAAATGCTGATGGCTGCATCATTGAGGATTAACATCGCTCCCGTCGACCGCTCAAGTTGTTTATAATTAACTGTGAATGTTTTTATAACATTTGTCAAGTTCAAGTTCAAACTTAGGACAGGGTGATATTTAATTAGTAGGTTTATGCTTTTTATTAGTTCACGATACTTAAAGAACATGCTGCAATAGTTGTCCTCTCTGCAGTCCCTATTCAATGCATTATCAATTCTCGTATAATTATATTTTTTCATCTATTTATTATGCCCTTTTTAGAATCTTTGAGACTCGGATATTCAATTTTACTATAAATTACAGTTTTTCTATATTCGCATATGGAAAGAGGCGCTAAATGACGAAGTAATGCGGAAGTACCCACTAATTATATTGACAGAGATTTTTACTTACGGTTTTTCTATCCCCATCTTGCCAGTTTGTTTATAATTTTCCTGACTTCTTAAATAATTTTGTTTCACTTTGTTGATAAGCGGCGCAGGTATTATGCTGGCCATAAGTTGTTCCTGAAAAAATAAACATGAGGAGCTATTTCTTCTCTTTTGTCACTTCTTAAAAACGCCTCAAGTCATCAATATGCACCCTGCATAAATTATTTAGGAAAGCAATTGATCGAGCTCGCATGTATACAGTGGACAAGCTACACTCACGCATAGAAAACTTTCCAGCCGTAGAACTGGGAGGTGGTGGTGAAAGAGGGTCATTAACCAAAGCTCTCTCCTAGTCATTAATTTATGGTATGTCGCGCGAATTTTATTCTATAAAATAATCCAAAATCGTATGCTTTAACAAGCATAAAACATAAAACCCGATTTTATAAGGAGCAACCTGGCAATAGCGCATTGGCCAAATCCAGCTCATTTGGCCAATAGTTTAGTTTAATAGAATGTAGAATTTTTGCGTAACTACGAGCGTGCACTAATATGCAGGGTGTTTCAGAAAACATTCGCCCTATATTTTAATGCACGATTCATTGAGAAGAAATATTTTTTTATGACAGTGGCACACACATTAAAGGCAGATCCTATGGTATTCGACGAGCGGTCTATGTGCGAAGATGTTGATTGACACGGCTCTTGGATAGCTGTAGGTTGTAATTTGGAGGAAACAGATGTCCTAGGAGTGAGTTCCACAGTGATTCAGTGCGCTAGACAAAAAAAGGAAACATGCATATCCTTGTAAAGCGATGTTCTATATGCTTCCAGTTGTGCGCGAACCCGTGACTGTCTGAAAGGCGTTGCCAAATCCTGGATACATATCTGTAAAACAGGGAGACCTCGGCGACATGTCTGCGTTGTTCCAGATTCCGGGTCATCTCCGAGTCGCTGATGAGACGCACAGCTCTCTTCTGAATGTAATCCAGCCGTTTTAGGGTGTGCTTAGGTGCGGCACTCTAGATGTATGAGCAATATTCTAAGCACGGTCTTATTTGCGCTTTGTAGAACAAGAGCAACTGCTGCGGTGTATACAGTTTTTCGTTGCGAAAGAGCGCACCAAGCTTCTGCGAGGCTGATTTTGTGATGTTAGCAAACGGAATCATGCCAGGACATATTGCTGTTGACCGACACACCCAGCAGTCTGATTGAGGAGGATGAAAAAATGGTCGATCCTACCATAATGTTGTCAGGGCCCGCCGTATTGACTTTCTTGGTATACGTGGCTGCTTGGATTTTTATTGTACTGAACTTGACCATATTTCTGTGCCCCAAGTTCGAACTTTCTCCAGATCTTGACTAATTGCTGTAATCTGCTCCTGTCTGCGGTGATAAGTCTCAGTCGCTGGTAAAGGTTTTTCTGATCTAAATTGGGAGACAAGGGACTGTAAATAGGATTATTGGTTTCGCTCTGTAGGTCATGAATATAGACGAGAAAAAGAGTAGGTGAAAGTATAGCGCCCTGAGGCACTCCCGCATTGATGGTGAATGTGTCTGAGATGTGTCCGTTGCAACTCGCAGAGATCGGTTCTTAAGGAAACTAGAAAGTCAGCTGCAGAGAGACGCTGGCAGTCCGAAGGACGGCAGTTTGTTAAGCAATCCCGCGCGGCGTGTCAAACTCTGTCTAATGCCTCTTAGTTTTCATATGCCCTACTCCATATATGAGTGACATAGGCCAATATATCTCATGTCGATCTCTGTTTGTGAAAGCCATATTCGTTATCGCTAATTATTTTGTTGACCTCGAGGTATTTGATTAGGTGCTGATTGACTACACGTTCCATGACTTTGGAGATTATTGAAAACAAGGCAATTGGGCGATAGTTTGAGGGCATGATTTTCAGCGGTTTTCTTGCCTTTTTGGAACAGGTTGCACTATAGTGACTTTCCAAGAAGATGGGTAAATCTCTTTTCGGTAAGACAGAGAAAAATGTGGTTAGTTAGTTCGTTGGCGCAATTCTTTAATACGATGGCAGGTATTCCCCGGTCCTTATGGGGCTTGAGTGGCCAAGCGCGTCCCTCGGATGGATAGGGGGAATAGCCCGGTTCTCACGGACCGGGCTAGCAGTGGCTATAAATAGGGTGAGGGAGCTCAAAAGCTCCCAAAAGCCTTTGCGAAAACCCTGCCGTGAACCAACTCTCCCAGGTCAAGATGTAAGGCAACGTGTCGAGGACTGCATGGCCGCCGGGATAAAGCAGCACGGTTTTTAACGTTCCCCTGGAGCCACTGGGCGACACCTCCTTGTAACTAGCCTTGCCTGGTTATGCGGGGCTCTAATCAGGTCGACCCACACTTCCCTAGCTATTCGTGGGAACAGTATGGAAAAACACAGGACCCGAAGGATCCACCCACCCAGAACCTCCACATAATATAAAATGAGGGGAGAAATAAGGCTCTTGCAGGTAAATATTCAGCATGCCAAGGCTGCTTCAGCCACACTATGCCGGAGATTTGAAAAAGAAGGCATCGGCATCGTCCTCCTGCAAGAGCCTTGGTTACACGGTGGCCAACTGGCCGGCCTAACAACAAAACAAGGTAAATTATTGTACGACAGATCGGCTAAAAGACAACGGGCCTGCATAATTTACAGTAATAGAGTTAATTGTACACTAATGCCGGGGCTATGCTCCGTGGATTTTGTTACAGCTATCTTAACAACCACCACGGAAGAGGGGCTCAAAAGCTGGATAGTATGTTCCGCCTACTTCCATGGGGAGGAAACTACAACCAGTAGCCGGGTGCGACGGGAACGCCCACCACGTTCTATGGGACAACACGGACACAAACGCTAGAGGTGAGTTACTACACCAATTTATTTTTTCAGCAGGGTTAGTGATAGCTAACAGGGGCTCTGAACCCACTTTCATCACCGCAATCCGACGAGAGGTCCTGGACGTGCCCATCTGTACAAACATGATAAGTGAAAAATTGTCAACTGGCACGTGTCACAAGAACCATCTTGTTCGGATCATAGGCACATAAGGTTTCACATAAAGACTCCCGTGCTTAAAGAAGTACTGTTCAGAAATCCAAGAGACACAAACTGGGGAGGATACTTACAATCCCTCAACGAAGGTCTCCAAGGAATCGCAGTCGATACAAAAGACACGAGATGTTTGGAGACGGTAATAGAAAAGATGACGGAAGCAGTTGCTACAGCATACCATGAAAACTTGGAAACAAGGGGGTAACACAGAAGAAATCCGCAAGGCAAAAAGAGTTTCATGGAGGATATTTTGCGAACGGGTGAACGAGACCCTCACCTGTGCACAGTTACACAAGGTGCTAGCAAAAGGAAACTCTACAAACCGAGTCGAACTCCTGAAAGGAGAAGAAAACGAATACACTAAAACATACGAGGAAAGTCTGAAGCTTCTCATTAAAGTCCACTTTCCAGCGTCAATTCAGATGACGGAAACCACAGTGCTCGAAGAGCCTCCTAAAAGAAGGCCAACGAAGCAAGATTGGAGGCTAGCTGCGGACATCATAACGCCGTCTAAGGTCAGATGGGCAGTAATCCAATTTCAAATGGCCAGGGTTTGATGAGATATACCCAGTACTTCTGCAGAGAGGACAGGATAGTTTGATCCCGTCTCTCTGTAAGACCTTCAGAGGTTGTATAGCTTGGGGATTCATACCTACAAAATGGCCAAGTGAAGGTTATATACCAGCGGAAGGTAGACAGGATACCGGACCAGACCCATAAGCCTATCGACGTTTATGCTGAAAACCCTTGAAAGGTTAATCGATAGGTACGTAAGAGATAGTGCTCTAAAGGCCAACCCGCTAAGCAACTGTCAATATGCATACCTAAACCAAGCAGGAAAATCTATGGACTTAGCCCTAGACGATTTGAGTAGGCTATTACCCAAATCCATAGCGGACAAAGAAATAACACTAGCCACTTTTTTCGGTATATAGAAGACCACGCGTTACCAGATTCGATCGGAAGAGCCCTTGAAAGAAGACAAGTCCCAGGAACCATCAGTCAATGGATCGAGGCCAGCCTTAAAAATAGGACTCTCGTATCCACCTATTTCGAGGCAACACTTAAAACAGCAGTCGGTAGAAGACGTCCGCAAGGAGGAGTATTATCTCCACTACTGTGGACCATTCTAGTGGATGGTCTAATCCAAAAACTTCGGGCGCAGATGACTTGACGATTGTGGTGCGAGCAAAGTTCACGGACACCATATCGGAAAGAAGCCAAAGAGCCCTTAACATAGTAGACTCCTGGTGCAGAGAAGAACAAATGTCAGTTAATCCACATAAAACAACAGTGGTGGCATTCAGCAAAAGGAGAGATTTAACAGGGCTAAAGCAAATGAGGCTAGCTGGAGAAGCTATACCCTTCTCCAAAGAGGCCAAATACCTGGTAGTCATTTTTGATCAAAAACTTACATGGAGCACGCACATCCAAAAAGTGGCGCTAAAAGATTGTGGCTTTTAGCGCCAATTTTGGATGGCTCTAGGTATATGTAGAAGAATGTGTGGGAAAAATCGGGGATTGAACCCGAAAATTACTCTATGGTTATACACAAGGGTGGTTAGACCATGATAACATATGGAGCAATCCCCTGGTGGACGAAAACCAGACAGGTAGAGGCGATGAGAAGGCTAATGAGGTGAGGAGAAGGCTAAATGAGGTACAGAGAATAGCTTGCTTGTGCTACCCGAGCCATGAGCACAACGCCAACAGCAGTGATAGAAGTGTTATTAAATCTACCCCCACTTTTTTATGTTTGTGCCACAGGCCACGAAAGGCTAAGGCCTATAATATACTCGTGAGGATACCGTGACCTGTTATATGGCTTATACCGTCAACGTTGTCCAAGTATCGAAACATGCACCCTCGGTGCATTTCGCGATACTTGTAGACAACGCAGTAGTACTTCCACGGTCGTTATTGTAGAACTACAATAACTACTACTTTTCCATGTGCTCATACAAGGCGAAGCCAAATCGGTCTGTTACAGACTAACATAAGGCCAAACACCACTAATAAGAGGACACGACACCGAAAACAATAAACTATACTGCGAGATTAAGGAGGGTAAAATCCTAGGCATGCCCTTGGACCGTTCCACTACGCAGTACAGCTTTGAAAAGACATTTTCAACACAAATACTACCATGAGACCTGTGGATAAAAGGCCCACCCATAAAGGCAGACATAGTCTGGTATACAGACGGCTCGAAAACCGACCAAGGAATAGGAGCCGGAATCTACGAACCAAGGACAGAGACCAAAATCTCGATACCTATGAGCACACTCGCCACAGTATTCCAGACGGAAGTTACAGTTATCATCCTCTGTATAGAGGAAATGATAAGGAGGAATGTGAGCAAAAAGACAGTCGTCATATACTCCGATAACCAAGTAGCAATCAAAGACCAATATAGCAACATTAAAGTTAGTATTGGACTGGATAAATCTGTTGAACGAAATGGGAAGGCTTAATAAAAAAGTGACCTTGGCGTGAGTGTCAGGACACGAAGGCCATGGAGGCAACGAGATGGCAGACGAATTAGCCCGAGAAGGCTTGTCCCAGCCACTAACAGGACCAGAACCATTTTGCGGAGTCGCAAGGCCCATAGCCAAGACATTCATTCAACAAAGGGATAGAAGAAGCGTCGGACATAGATTTTATCAGCAAGCATTCGGCAAAATTAACAGCAGACTTGTTGAGTTATAATCGGAAGTCAATATGAATCATAGTGGGACTACTAACAGGACACTGCCGACTAAAGAGACGTATGAGTCTAATAGGCCTGGTGGATAAAACCCTGTGTAGGTTCTGCCAGGAAGGGGAGGAGAACACATTCTCTGTCACTGTGAAGGACTTTCGAGGTTGCGCTTCGAAACTGCGAAACTACACCATGGAGCCACTGTCGAGGCTTTGGAGTCTGATCAAGAAGACGCGGTTGGACACAATACTCTAAGTACAAGAAGGGTTGCGATAGATCTTGCAGGTCGCAGTGACATAAAGGCGATGACGCCTCCTCCACACATATATCTATCTATCTATTCCCCGGTCCTGATGCCTTTTGCGTATCTCTTTGAAGATTTTACGAATATGACGGTGATGAAACTTAACTTCTGCCTGGGGTGGGGAGAGCCTTGCCTTGAAGGAAGTTTTAGGTAGAGTGCGATGAAAATATTTTGGCGAGCATGTTTGCTTTTTCCTTAGCTGTAGTCGCTGTGATGCCGCGTTTCTCTGACAAAGGTGGGAGAGACGTTTTTGTAAAGTGATTGCTTACTGTCTTTGCTACCGTCCAGCAATTTCTGGAGCTACTGCAAAAGTTTATTCCTCATCCTTTGTTTGTGTTTGTCCTTAGTTCCGTCAATCACAGTTTGAATTCGTTTCTCGCTTCGACAAAATCATTGCGATTTTCAGCGGTCTGATTTTGCTGCCAGTACTTGTAGGCTTGCTGTTTCCTACCTATAGCAATTTCGTATATTCTGTTGAGCCAGGGCTTTTCTTTTGATAGTAACTTGATGGAATTTGCGATATATGATTCCATTCCTGAGGAGATTACTTGCGTAATCTCTCCGCAACAGACTGACGATGACGGGTCGTCAGCCAAGGAGATTCTGTCGATTTGATGGAAGATTTTGAGGACAAATTTTACTTTAAGCATCAAAGTTGTGGCACGTAATTTCAAAATATAAGTCACAATGAAATACTTGTAGTTTATAATATTAATCTAACATTGTTGAAATGTTTGCTTCTGTTGTGTGATCTTAAGCACACCCCGTTTTTTTTTACATTAAAAACGAGTCGTTATCATGGACATGTTCCAGTCTAAAATGATAGATTCCTTTAGCAATTGACTTCTAAATTGCAACAGTACTTAATAATTATTATAATCACACCGTTCAAATTTTATGATCATACAGGCAACCAGTAATACATGGCGAAGACCAGACTTTATTCAAATTGATATATTATATCTATTTCTTTTAATAACCTACAGTTAAATCAAAATGACAATGTTGATTCTGGGGTGACAGAAAATTACACAAATCTTCGCTTTCTCTTGACTCGGCGCAGTTGTAGAACTTTGCCCAAAAATTTTTGATACTTTCATACTTCCATTTAAACTAATTTATTGAAGATCAAAATTATTTACCTCCTGTTCCTTTTCGTGTCTAAGCTGAAAGGTGTTGACGATACAGTCCCTTCTGTCCAAGAAGCTTTTCCTTTGAACGATTTCGTTCAGATATCGAAAATAGAGGCCCAGCCCATTGAAACATGTCAGAAAAATGATATCTGAAAAAACCTGAAAAGTTATGTCATACATACATGTTATCAGCATTTTATTAGCCTGTGTTTTGCGTTGCATATTATAACTATTAACGATTATCGATGAAGGAGCTTATACGGATTCAATACAAAAATAATAGCATTAAGAAAAAATAATTTTAGGCGATACACACAAAAATTGTGGAAAGTATAAAAATATGGCAGCAAATTTAAAAATGTGTGAAATAACACAATTAAATCAGCAGATGCAAATAATGAGCACAAAAGTACCAGCAAAAACTAATCAAGTATCTCATATAAAAATAGCCTTCAGAATAAAATATTAAAACTCAAAAAACACATTGTTTTGCTAGTAATGTAATGCTCTATATTTTCATCGAAATAAAAGGGTGAAACTAAACTTGCTCGAATTCCAATGTCTTCCAATCAATTAGAAGAGTAATTATTCTCCCTGTTTAAATAGGTATGTTTTCTTCTGTCCTAATAGTTTTGTCAGATCTCATACTTACTCTTGCAACTAACATGTTCGATCCCTCATAAGTAACAAAAATCAAGATAAGCACGTGCACTAAAGACACACACACTCCTAAAACGGTGGCCACCCAGTTCTCTGCTAACCCAAAAAACATGTAGCAACCAATGATTGCCAAGAACGTATAGGCTGGCGTGTAAACATATTCGTCAGCTGTTTTTGCAAAATGATGGTATACAGGCGGAAAGAAATTTGCAATAAATATTACGACAAAAGCCACGATGCAATAGTAGTCCCATCTTCTATGTCTTCGTTGGACAACTTCGAGGAGTATGAGTCCTAGCACTGACAGCAAGCTCACCCCTGGGTATAGTACTAGGTCTGGTACCAGCGATTGGATATGAACCTAAAAATAAAGAATTTCTTGTAATTGAAAATCGTGTGTTGAATATACAAATTTAATTAAAGAATAAACGCATATTTTGTTGAAGTGAAAACTTCCTTAGGCGCATTCAGCTCACTTTTTCCTGAGCAGTGAATGAAACTCAGCCGTCATGTAATACATCACGCTAGAATATGTAACATATAACCCTAAGTTTTCTCTAAAACAGCTGAAAATTGAGATTTGGGATTTGACATGTTTTCCTTTTGACGATCTTCCGCTTCCTATTGAAATTGGTGGGTATCGGAAAATGGCGAGTATTTTTCTAAAATTCCGATCTATAATAATCGAATTTTATAAAAACTAGTCAGCAGATTACGACCAGGTTTGTGTTAACATTCATAATTTTTATTTAGACAGCCGCTGATGTTAAGTTTTTGTATAACTTCTCTATATTTACAATAGTTGCCCTCTACGGAAGGGATATTTCAGGAGTGGGGGTAAGTTCACGCGCCAAGCGAGAAAGAACGCGTACTCACCTTCTTGAAAAGACTTGTTCCCTGACTTTCTCCCAAGTAAGTCACGCTAGTCCGCGCTCCCCGTCGCACTCGGCCACGGAAGTTGTTCCCTGATTATCTCACAAGTAAGACGCTATAGTAAGCGGTCCCTGTGGCACTCGGCAATGTAAGTAAACTCACTCGTTTACAGTCACTCTCTCCCAAAAGCCGAAAGGTAAACGGCGGTTTTGGCACTCGGCCAATATTCTCTCTGCATTATTATAATATAAAGTTTCTCATAAGTGCTATTTCCCCATATCTCGGAGTGTAGCCTACCTATGCGTTTCAGCATAGCGTGTTTAATAATGCATTTTGTCACGTGTATTAAAACCGCATTTCTACAAAAGCATCCCTGTCATGCTCTCTTCTTAAATTGTTTAAGTTTTCTCTTACACTCTCATACAGTGTGATGTTTTCCAGTGCAAATTAGTAATTACTCTGCAAGGTAAAATAAACTCTCGCTACCAACAGAAGTTATTTCATTCTTATTTGCAAGAAGTTGAGGTACATTGTATATAGAAGCTAAGGAGAGCCCTAGTAAGTGTTTTTAAGTGGCTTTCCCTGTGTTTGAAGATAAACTACTCAACGGTTGAACGTTGCTTGTCAATTGGTGAATATATTGGGCATAGTAGCTTATTGTGGAAATTAAGGTAATATTTATCCTTTTACTATTACTTGTATATTACTGTATTTCATCTCAGCGTTATCTCAGTTAATCAAACTCACACTGAGTGGTTCCGTAGGAACTTTAACAAATATTTAACTGTGTTTAGCTGCAAGGTTGTATTTATAACCGTATACTTTGTTAGGATTATAATTGTTTATGCAGTTCTTTAGTTTTTAGAAGTATTGTTATTCTGATATGGAGTAAGGTCGATACCTAGCACTGACCTAAATTGTCTATGTTCTATGCTAAAGGTGTTTGTTTTATTTCCAAAATCACTTTAGAACTAGCCCCCTCTCTGTTCGTTTAGAAAATCGACCAAGATCGAATCTACACTTTTACGAACACCTTTTCTGGCACTCCTTTGCACTATGTCCAAACTTCCAGCAGCTATAGTATTGTTTTATACTCAAACTGTCCTTGAAAAAACAACTTTTCGAACCTATTTGCAGTTTTTCTCCTTTTCTCGATGCATTCGAATGTACATCCATTTGAAGAATGGTATTCATTGTTCCTCTTTGGTTTTTATTTGCACGAACTATTTTTAATTCTCTTTCATTGAGTTAGTGTTTATCAAATTTTGCAGAACAATTTTATTCAGTATCCTCTAACTCTGTTGGGTATACATTTAACACTTTGATCTTAGAATTTTTCTTTTCAGGTAGGTATATTTACTTCATATGAAATTGAAATTGATATTTTATGGACAATAGCAGATCGCTAATAACAGTAATTACACAAACAATAAGCAAAAGCAAACAAAACAACGCAATGGCTATTCTAACCACACCTATATATCTAAGTACCTAGTTATAAGTTTAATTAGTTTATAATTTAGTTATGTTTTCTTATTTAACTTCAAATTTTCCATGCTCAAACAACATATTATTGTTTAAATATATCGGGTTGCATATATTCGCGATAATAGATGTTGGACGTATTTTACTTGAAATCCCAAATACGCGCGCACGCACGGAACGTTGCGCGCCACCCGAAGCAGTACGAAAAAGGGTACAATAGAAGACAAGCGGGTACGGACAGTGTAAACCTTGTAGTCTCGAGCCGTTGAGCCGCGAGCCAGCTGAGTTGGACGGAAACTTAGACAAGGAAAGAGTGCCTAATCTAAGGACGGAAACATAATGAAGACTCTGGCGCCAATTTTTTCGTTTGTTGTGCTAGCACATATTGACAAGCGTTTATAGATCAGGCGTAATTTTCGATGCATCGAAACGAATAATAGGTATTATTATGGCTTTGCATGGCCCTCCGCTCGCTTCACTCACTACGGGGGCTCAATCGACAAGAACTTACCAAGTGCTAACCAAAACTAACCCAAGGCTAAACCAAACTAACCCAAAATTAAGAAAAAAAGGTAAACTAATAAAAAAAACAAGAAACAAAACATCTGTCGCGACCGGCGGGAATCGAACCCGCAGCGCAGGAATGACAGTCAAGCACCCTGCCTATTACACCACCGAGGCGTTAGAGGAGTTTCGCTAGAACGTAAAGACATGGAACACGTATGACGGCGATGGGCTGGCTCGATGACTCGCGGCTCGAGACTACAAAGTTTACACTGCCCGTACCCGCTTGTCAATAGAAGTACGAAAGAGAGTACGAGACAAGTACGACAGCCAGCTCGACTCAATCTAGAAAAACCTGAAACCGCTTCTTCCGGGAAAGCCCGCACGTATTTTCCTGTGTGTGCTGTAATCGCCGGTGCTGTGATACGTAACTGAAGGGACCTATGGTAAGTTAGTGCCAACAACACGTACGATATTTTCAGGGTTTTGCAATTCATTCTAGACTCATATCATTTCGATTGTTACGTTCGGTAGCATTCATTTCAATTGTTACGTTCGATAACAATGGCCAAAAACTTACTTACATGTTTCTTACAGGTAAAATGTGTACAAAATTTGTACAAAAGACTATTGGTGGACACTTCCAATGCCAGCTAGAAAGAATGTGCTTTTACCTACTTTCTATTGTAAATTTTAAGACCTTAAGAAAATATTATTTTGTACAAAAGTGTAAATTTTTCTAGTCATCTTCTTTGTAATATATAAAACATGGCCATGAATATCGAGGTTTTCGTCCACCAAATATTTGATTTTTTTAACCCTTTCTATGGGTTTATTGTAAACTTTAATTCCATTCAAACTACTGTCATCTACAACCCTAGACTTATTATGAATTATAAAGAACTTAGTTTCTGGATTAATTTGCCAACTATTGTTATTGAGCCACTTTCAATTGATTTTAGTTCATCATTCAGAATATTCACCACATCTTGCACATTGTCACCCACCAGATACAAAAGAGTATCTATCACCTGCGAATAATTGGATCTTACAGTTCTTAATATAATTATGCACAAAATAAATGTTTTTGGGCGCAGAACTGTTCCTTGAAGGACGTCAATTTTAGTGTCTTGAGCTATCGATAGGCAGTTCTCAAACTTCTCGATCTGTTAAGTAGTCTTTGAACCACTTTAGCACGCAAACACCAAATCCACACCTGGCTAGTTTCATTAACAAAGGCTCTCAATCGATCGTCTCTAACGCACGGCGAACGTCCAAAAACACTACACCAATTACATATTTTCCTTTTAATGCCTCCTTCCAACTCAGTTGAAGGCTCTGTAAAGCTGTTTTACACGAATTCCCCTTGCGTAAGCCGGCTTGAAACTTGCTAAGTAAATTGTACGTTTCCAAGTACGCACCGATGAGTGCACCGAGTATATCATACCGCTCCATATGACTTTTGTAGATTTCCAGAAAGCATTCGACTCCGTCGAAATATGGGAAGTGTTGGAATCCTTAGAAAGCGCAAGAATAGATTCAAGATACACGAACATCATAAAGAACTTATACGAAAATGCAACCATACAAATAAAACTAGACGACAAGACAAAAACGAGCCCAATAAAACTACAACGGGGAGTGAGACAAGGAGGCACTATCTCACCCAAACTATTCACCCTTGTCCTAGGAGACATTTTAAAAAAATTGGAATGCGACACCAAAGTTATAATCATCGACGGAGGCTACTTAAACCATCTCAGATTTGCGGATGACATATTCGTAATAGCAAAAAATCTCCAAGAATTAATTGAAATGCTACAACTAAATGACGTATCCGCAACTGTAGGCCTTAAAATGAACTAAAACAAAATAAAAAAGGGGCAGAAACAGACAAATATAACAATACAGAACCAGAGGATAGAAAACGTCGAACACTATGTATACTTATGTCATGACATCAGACTGGGGAAAGCAAGCCAGGACGCTGAAATAAAATGAAGAACAAAACTAACATGGACCTTCGGTAAAATAACTCCATTCGCATAAACCTAAAAATAACAGTATACGACACTTGCATATTACCGGTGTGTACCTACGGAATGGAGACCATATCCTTCACCAAAAAGTCTGCTAAAAAATTAGACACCACCCAGGGCGATGGAACGAAACACCTTTGGAATGTCACTAAGAGACAAAATTAGAAAACACCGAGATAAGACGTAAAACGAAAATCAGGGACTTCATGGAGGAGGCAGCAAACATGAAATGGCAATGGGCTGGCCACATAGCCAGATATGATGACAAAAAATGGACACGAAGAATTCTAGAATGGAGACGAAGGAAGACAACGAGAATCATAGGAAGCCCTCAAAAAAGATGGGTAGACGGCATAGGGACAGTGACATCAGGCAAACAGTGGATTAGATTGGCGAAAGATAGAAGCAATTAGGAGAGACCTACATCTAGGACTGGACGAACAGAGGTTGACAGAGAGAAGTACTTGATGAACTGCTCATTTACTGCCAGTTCTACTTTTTTGTAAACCGGAATCATATTTATGGGACAAAATTCTTCACAGCTATTAGTATTCAATTTTTTTTCTCCTGGACATACAATCGGCGTTTTCCAGCTTTTTGGGAAAGAACCTGACTCAAGGCTCAAGTTTATTATTTCAAGAAACTTATCGCCTATACTATTTTTTTCAGACTGTTTTATAACTTTTACCATTATTTTTTGCAGAGTCTGTCCTCATCAAATTTTGTTTAACTATTTTCTCAAGCAACTCTTCTCCATTTTCGGCAATTTTTTTGTCCACATTATAATTTTAGGTGTTTTCTTTTATGGTACCCTGACTTTATACTATTGGCCCAGCTTTTCTTTAACCTGTCTACAGACACTGTTTATATCCCCTTGTGGTATAACACTAATGGCGACTTTGCCATCTCTAACATATTTGACTGTTTTAATATACCAGCTCCCATTACAGTTAGATCAACTTTTTATTCGATAACTTGTTTTAATGAATTATCTTGTTGACCCTCTTTCAGTTTTACTATTAACACTTCTTGTTTTGACTTTTTTACTGCCTGACTATAGTTACTTCCACTAGTCCGCTCAGTGTCTATAATCTGGCTTCTTAAACTTTCAATTTCATTCCTCATAAGTTCTATTATGGCTGCTTTATCTGCAATAATCGTATTCGTGTCCCCTATTATCTCCCTCCTATATAGAGTTTATGTGCCTCGTGTGCCTCAACTGGCTTACAGTCCGTGCAGTGGAATATCATAACACGAGAAGAAGGTTGCAGCACCCTAACTTCCGATGAAGTGAGTTTACCACAACTCTTACACTATCGATTACTACATCCATCACATTCAAATCCTGGCTGAGCAGCGCTACCCGTTTCCTTACAGGTTTTACAACTCATTTCGTTTGTTTACAGTTTTACCTACATTTTTTTACCACATTTTATTAAAACATTTCGTTTCTACGCAAACTAGAGCAATTAGACTACACTTTTGGCCACAATCAGGTAATCTTTGGCTTAAATATCGTATAGAAAACAACTTTTCACAACAACATAGCCTCCTGAGGATGTCAATGCTTTCACATACATTTTGCAACCCTTTCTTATACTTTATTCTCGATATACCAATGTCCAACAGACTAGGATTAATTTTTACCTCGACTGTCTTTTACCTAGATTCTCTTTTTTGGGCGTGATCCTTTGTTTTTTTTTTACCGTTTTGACCTCCTCTTTCTGTTGTTTTACTGCTTGACTGTATTCACATGTACTACATATGTATATACTAACGATAAATATTACTTGTATTTATCTCGAAATCGCAAGGTATATCGTTGCAAGATAAAAATATCTTCTTGACAAAATGAACATCAAAGCCCTTTCTGTATAAACTATACTAAAGATAAAAATTACTTGTTTTATCGTTAAAAGTTAAAACAACTTCTTGACGAAATGGTGGATGAACATTAATCAAAGACGCTGAGAGTTGGTCCACACCTACGAAAAACACCGCAATTATTAATAGTGTCATTTTATAATAAAAGTATTATAAAATGATAGTGTCTATTTTATTTACAATTAACACAATTTTATTGGTGCTTGGGCTGGTAGTTTGTATTTTTGACATTTCCAGCTCCGAATTTTGTTACGAGTACTCTTATTTACTACTTGTAAAGTGTTTTTTAAAGAATTACGAAAACTTAGAAGGATAATATTATTGCCATTATCTATTATCCATAGGGCAAAAACGAACTCCTAGTTTGAGTCAGCCAATAGGAACGCTCTATTCGTATTAGGCTCCGCTGTTTTTGTCAAGTGTGGACTACTATTGTTTAGACGACACCATGAAAAATCGCAATATATATCTTCCCACGAGAGAAACTCTTACAACTTGTTGAAGATTGAATTTACCTTTACGAAAGAGGCTCCAAAAAAAAAACCAGTAACATGGTATTGAAACGATGTATAAGTCAGGATGCCCCGAATAAATATATTATAAGATTATATAACATTATATTAATGAGCTCAGCAAACTAACCAGTGATGATAGTAGTGTCATTATCGGGAAATTGACTTTTTCCCGTACAACATGTATTTATTGAACTGGAAAGCATATCGGCGATAAAACGATTCAGATGAGAGGCCTCGTTTTGATATAAATGTTCTATAACGATGAACCGATGGCGGGGAAACACTGGGTCCTACCCGGTCACCGGTTCTTACTTCTTTTCATTATTTTTTTTACTGAAGCCCCCTACCGTAGTAGGTGGGTGAGCCTCGAAATTCGCTCCAAAAATTCTTAAATCCTAAGGATTTAAAGGCCGTTTTCATCAATTAAGTAGAGATACCTACTGGGACCATTTACTGTGTCCGTTCTTTTACTACACCACACTACACTTCTAAAGCTCCATCGGCAAATAGAATATAATGTATTATTACTATTTATTATATTGAAGACAAATATAAAATAATTAATTTAGTAATAGGTATTGGAATTTCTTTTACTTACCGTATTCTCATACACATTTACCAGTAAGACGATGGTATGTGCAGAAAACAAGAAAAACGTCAGTATCAAAAACAGAGAGAAATATCCAAAACTTATTTTATCTATGTACATCCTGAAGAGATTGTAGAGTTCCAGGGTTTCGAATTGGGACTGAAAAAGAAAAAAATTTAAAGTAAAGTGGTGTATCTTGGGCTTAAGGTGAATATTTTATAGCCCTTCAAGGTCAGTTTAAGATTTCGTTATGACGAAATGTGTTTGATGATTAGTATTTCTGCGCTGCTCTCCTATCAAAACTGTATCCAAATGGTCCTAAAACCTTGAAGGATATAAATATAATAAACATATAGATAGCGATAATAAGTATATTAATTTAGAAAAAACTATGCAGTTACGTGATTGCGTGTACGTTTTTATTTATACTCTAGGCTCTAATAATGTATTATAATAATTGGATGTAAACAGCAAATATTAAGATATACAAAGACTGTTTTTCTAAATTTTCAATGTTTTTGTAAACATCTTAGTTGATCCAAATATATATTTATTAAGAAGTTGGTAATAGAACGAAAATCAAAGCAATCATAAGTGCATGGGGCTAGCCACAAGTTACGGAAAAAAGCTGTATAACTAGACCTATGCAATTATGCATTTTGCATACTTTGCATTTTTTAGGTAAATTGAAAAATTTGAGAAAATGCCCCACCAACCACGTTTCTCGCTTCCCAATGTCCTTCTCTTTATATTTCAATGAAATTTTATGGTTTTATAATCTAATAATAAAAAACAGACCAAATGGCCGAAAAATAACAATGACGTCGAAAAATACCGAAAATTGTAAGGTTGGCAGAATATTTTTAATTGCTTTTAATAACTGGAATATGGGGCAATGCGTACTTATATAGTACTATTTTACTTTCAACTAAAACGTGTTTTAAACTGACCAAATCATACAAATAAATTTATATGACCACAGACAAAGTGTACTGCTCAATTTGCAACAAAATTGTAAGTACCGTACAATTAAGGTGCTTCAAAAATGTAAACAAGATTTCATAAAAACTCACTTTGTCATTCATTTTCAACCGTTCTGCTTTTTGAAAATACTCATTGGAATTCAAAGTCTTAGAATTCGCTCCAAGATAACTAATTTCATCCACCTTGCATTTTAAAAATATCCACGAAGTTTAAAATCCAAAAATTAGCGAAAAAATAACATATTCCCAACCGCTTCTTTTTCGGGACAATATTAACAAGAACGAAATGCTTAGAATTAGGTCGAAAATGCCACGTATCAAACCGCTTCACATTTTGATATTAGGTATCTACGAGGATAAAATATTTATCTCAAAAAGTACCTATATAATATCCACCATGATCAAAAACTTAGATGAGATTCGAAATCATCAATTTTCAACTGCTCAGCTTTTTAAAACTCTGCACACAGCTCAAAAACTTAAAATTTGCTGAAAACACCTATTTCCAGCCCGTTTATTTTTTGAAAATATCCCCAAAGACCAAAGATCTAAGATTGGCTCGAAAAATGGTCATTTTAAACTGCTTTCGACTTTTGAAATCTCAACAAGGATCAAGGACTTAGAATTAGCGGAAAACATAACAATTTTCAACCCTTTTGCTGCTTGAAAATATTCTCAACGATCAAAGACTTAGGACTGATTCGAATAATATCAATTTTCATACCGTTTCGCTATTTGAAAATACCCACAGGAATCAAATTTTTAGAAGTGTATCAAAAAAATAACTACTTTCATCCGCTTTGCATTTTAAAAATATCCACACGGTTCAAAATCTTAATATTCGCTTGAAAATAGTGAAAATACCCATTTTCAACCGCTTCGTTTTTTTTTAAATATTCATAGGGATCAAACACTTAGAATTAGTTGGAACATGACCATTATGAAAGTCCTTTTCATTTGGATAATGCCTAAAAAGATACAACATTTAACTGAATAAGTACCCATTTTCAACCGCTTCGCCATTTCAAAATATCCACCATAGTCAAAGACTCGGCTCAGCAACTATACACATGATCGAAACCCTTAAAATTGCTGAAAATACCTATTTCCATCCGTTTTTCTTTGAATATAATCACACGGATCAAATACTAAGAATTCGAAGAAACAACTATTTTCAACCGTATTTTAATAATATCAATACATCCTACCCCCCAACATTTAACATTTAACTCAAAAAAACCCATGCATGTTCAACAGCTTTGCAATTTGAAATATTCACCACGATCAAAGTCTTAGATGCGATTCGAAAATATCAATCTTAATATTAGCTGAAATGTCATTTCCAACCGCTTTGTTTTTTTTTAAATATGCATAATGATCAAACTCTTGGAGTTAGTTCGAAAATACCCATTATCAAACCGCTTCGCATTTTAATAATATCCACATTGATAAAACATTTACTTCAAGAAACACCCATTCTCAACAGCTTCGGCATTTGAAATATTCACCACGATCAAAGACTTAGATGCGATTCTAACATATCAATTTTCAACGGTTTATAGCTTGTTAAAATTATACGCTTAGCACAAAAATTTAAAATTGGCTGAAAACACCTATTTCCAACCGGTTTGTTTTTGAAAATATAAAGAAAGACCAAAAATCTAGTATTGCCTAGAAAAAATGGCAATTTTAAACCGCTTTCGCCTTTTGTAATATCCATAAAGTTCAAAGACAGAATTAACTGAAAAAATATCAATTTCCAACCATTTCCCTATTTGAAAATATTCACAATTATCGAACAGTTAGAATTGACTCGAAAAATATCAATTTTTAAACTGTTTCAATATTTGAAAATACCTACAAGGATCAAAGTCAGAATAATTGTATCGAAAAAATAACTACTTTTATCTTAGCTGGAAAATACCCATTTTCAACCGCTTCATTTTTTTTTGAAAATATTCATAAGGATCAAACACTTAGAATTAGTTCGAAAAAGACCATTATGAAACTCCTTTGCATATGGATATTGCCTACAATGGTACAACATTTACCTCAATAAATATCCATTTTCAACCGCTTCACTATTTCAACATATCCACCATTATCAAAAACTTAGCATCGACTCGGCAAATATGCACATGACCCAAACACTTAAAATTTGCTGAAAATACCTATTTCCTATTTCCAACCGCTTTGTTTTTTAAAAATATCCGAAAAACTGGCTTGAAAAATTATCATTTTAAACCGTTTTGCCTTTTGAAATAACCACGAAGATCAAAGACTCAGAATTCGCTCGACGGAACAACTATTTTCAACTGTTTCGTATTTTAATAATATCTACATAGAAACAACATTTAACTCAAAAAATACCAATTTTCAGCCGATTCACCATTTCAAAATATCCATTATGATCAGAGGTTCAACTGCTTCGCTTTTTGAAGCTATATGCATGGACCAAAATTTAAAAATTAACTGGAAGATACCTATTTTCAACCGTTTCGTGTTTTGAAAATATCTGCAAAGACCAAAGACCTAAAATTTGCTCCAAAAATGGCCATTTTAAACAGCTTTATATCCACAAAGATCAAAGATTTAAAATTGGCTGAAAAAATAACCATTTTCAACCGTTTCCCAATTTGAAAAAAATCACAAGGACCAAAATTTTAGAATTGATTCAAAAAATATCAATTTTCAACCGTTTCGCTATTTGAAAATACCCACAAGACTCAAAGTCTTATAGTTTGTATCGAAAATCCGCTTCGCATTTTAAAAATGTCCACAAAGTTTAAAATCTTAATATTAGCTGGAAAATACCCATTTTGAACTGCATCGTTTCTTTTTTAAATATTTATGAAGATCAAACACTTAGAATTCGTTCGAAAATGACCATATTGCTTTGGGATATTGTCCACAAGGATACAACATTTAACTCAATAAGTATCCATTTTCAACCGCTTCGCTATTTCAAAATATCGACTCGGCAAATATACACATGATTCAAATGCTTCAAATTGGCTGAAAATATATATATTCAACCGCTTTGTTTTTTAAAAATATCCGCAAAAACTAGCTCGAAAATGGTAATTCTAAACAGTTTTCGCCTTTTAAAATAGCCACTAAGATCAAAGACTTAGAATTCGCACGACGAAACAACTATTTTCAACCGCTACAACATTTAACTCAAAAAATACCCATTTTGAGCCGCTTCACCATTTCAAAATATCCATTATGATAAAAGGTTCAACTGCTTCGCTTTTTGAAACTATACTATACATATCTCAAAGGTTTAAAATTAGCTGGAAAGCACTTATTTCCAACCGCTTCGTTTTTTAAAACATTTGCAAAGACCAAAGATCTAAATTGGCTCCAAAAATGTCCATTTTAAACTGCTTTGGCCTCTTGAAATAACCCCATTATCAAAAACTTAGAATTAGCTTAAAAAATACCAATTTTCAACCTTATCGCTATTTGAACAAGTATTCAAAAAACTATATCAATTTTCAACTGCCTCACATTTTGAAAATACCTGCCAAAGTATTAGTTTGCAAAATACCCATTTTCAATCGCTCTGCGTTCTAAAAATATCCACACGGAGGAAATGCTTAAATTTTATTCGAAAAATATTGATATCAAACCCGTTCGGTTTCTGAAAATATCCAAATGAATCATTACTTTAAATTTATACGAAAATTATAATTTTCAATCGTTTCACGTTTCGAAAATATCTACAGTGATCAAAGAGTTATAATTGTATCGCAAAATATCAATCTTCAACCAATTCGTTTTTTGAAAATAACCACAAAGATCAAATACTTAAAATAGTTTTTGATAATGTCGACAAGGATTAAATGCTAAAATTGACCTTAAAAATACTCATTTTAAATCGTTTGGTATTTTGAAAATGACTATTTTTAACAGCTTCGCCTTTTCAAAATATCCACTATGATCAAAGACATAAATGCAATTCGAAAATATCAATTTGCAACTGCTTCGCCTTTTCTCACGACTGCTCTTCTAAAAAAAAAGATCGACCTTTCCCCCGGCAAAACCGGTCTCTCGAACCATTCAGCCCGCGCAACCGCGATTTTTATCGGACTCGCGCAAAGTATCCATCCTTAAAAGCTACGTGCTAGGACGGAACTGCTACAAGGGTCCTTCAAAACTTACCCAATAAACAATAATCCAAAAATGGAAGGTTACAACACCCCCTCTTCTTCGAAAGGAGGAAAACTTCAAAAAAAAAAAAAAAGTTTTCCGACGATAATGCCCAAAACCAGAGGTAAAACCATTAAAGGCTAAGTACAGAAATCAGAACCTACCACAATGAAAATACCGAACTCACCCAGAAACCCTAAGGTAAAGGACGAGAGAAGCTAAAACTAAACCTAAACTTAAGGGAATCAACTCCCAACAACCCAAATAGATGGAATGGGTATTCTCCATTTTCGTCAAGCCAAAACCTACAGCCAACCTGTAGAGGGAAAAAAACCTAACGCTAACTAAATATGGAATGGATAGCCCCCATTTCCACTAAACCTAACATCTACAACTAACCTGTAGACTCAAAGAAGATGAACTCCAACGGAAGGACTTAACACTAGGGAAGGAGCCTAACACTAAGAAAGAAACCTAAAGCTACGGAAGAAACCTAAGTCTACGGAACAAACCTAAGTCTACGGAACAAACCTAAGTCTACGGATTCCCGAGCGGTATCTCCCGGATGAGGGACCAAATGTCTCCGAGAACGGGCCAGCAACGCCCCAAAAGTGACCATGGCGTCTACCAAAAGCACTCCAAACAATACACCCAAGACCAAATCGAAACAAACAAAAGAAAAACCATACCAATACTACCAATACTTTCAAAATTCCAAACTCCAAATCCTGAACAAATTAAACTGACCCTTATAGGGACAGGGGGAAAAAACCGCTACGGGTAGCCAGTTGAAGACCAGCGCCCAATAAAAACAAACAGCCAAGAACAGACAACCAACATGCCCGGCGGAGACCACTGGCCAAAACAAGGTATGATCCATGCTCATCGTAGCTTGCGCTAGAGCACAAATCACCCACCGAAATGTTAGACGAGGGACACCCCAACCGGCACAATTCGCCATCCAAACCAAGGGAACTAAACAAGTAAAACTCTATTAATAACAAAAAACTGGGTAGCCAGTTGAAGACTAGCGCCCAAAAAAAAACTAGCATCTAGGGAAGGATGATTATCATGCCCGGCTTCACACTCGCCAAAACAAAGAACGAACCATGCTCGTCAAAGGTTGGAGTGGAGCACAGTTCACCCACCAAAACGTTAGACGAGGAAACCTTAGCAGGCACAATTTACCATCCAACCCAAGTGATCCGTGCTCATCGTAGCTTGCGCTAGAGCACATCTCACCCACCAAAACGAGGAAACCTCCTCCCGCACAAGGCACCATCCAAACCAATGGAACTAACCAAGCAAAACCTCATCCATAATTAAAACAAAGCGGTGACCCTAACAACAGATACGATGGGACTGAAGGTCCCCATCGTCACAACACTCACAGGACTTTTACCTGTACCAGAACCTCAGTGTAGGGCTATTCTTCCCATCAGGGAGCAGAGACATCAGAGGATCCACCTCGCGCGGAATCTACACACCGAAATCCCTACAACCCTGACTCGCCCTCCCTACAGAGCGTCGGAAGGCAACAGGAATAACACAATCCAAACACCAAATTGCAACAAAGTCTAAGGAGTAATTAACACCGCCCTAGGAGCAGATATCAAATTCGTAAAACAGCTCAAGCCAATTCCCCATCAAAATGGAAGACGTCGTAGGAGGCTTCTAATGAACCCACTCCTACTACCATGACCAATACCATTCACAAATAAGCAAAGTGAGGAAGAAGAATCAAAATTTCGTAAACAAAAATCTCAACTACAAAAAAAAACCATGTCTTTACCCCTTTTTTTAAATAAAAGTTTCAGTTTAGCACCAAGAGACCAGAACGAGTATTTGAAAATATGGTACAACAAATAAATAGCACAAGATCGCATCAAATTCCAATGAGCAATCATCACGGCCCTAGGAGTAGATCCAAAATATTTTGGGAGACGACGCATGGCTCATCCAATCCCAGGCGTAAACACATGCTTCCTTAAATCCAGTATATCCGCGCCACAGCGGAGGCTAACTGCACAACTCCATAACAAGTCAAAGTAAAATCGATAAAGTTCCATGTTGCAAATCCGGCATCAACCGAAATGGACCACAGGCCAAGCAACCTAGAACTTCTCAAAAACAACTCAACAGCAGTCCAATCAACACAGCAAGTAAAGGTGAACGCTCTAATCCCTTAAAACAAGGAGCGTCACACCAAACTATACGAAATGAAACGGTGCTAAATCAATCCAGCTCGAAAAGAACATCTAAATCGGGTAATAGTCAAATCCGGTAATAAATCATAATCGGGATACGGTAAAGCTGAACACTCTAATCCTTTCATCGCGTGAGCTCCAGGAGTGTTACGCCAATACGAACCGAAACGGTAAAACCAATCCTTTCATCGCGTGAGCTCCAGGAGGACTCCACCAAAAGATACGAAATGAAACGGTAAAAACTATCAAACAACTATCAACTATCAACTATCAGTCCACTCACGTGAACACTCTAATCCTTTAACAACAAGGAGTGTTACACCAAAAGAACTAATCGAAAATAAAACACAAGGCGCAAAGACTTACAATTAGCTGGCAAATTACCCTTTTTTCAAGAGTTTTGTTGTTGAAAATGTCGACAGGGATTAAATACTAAATTTAAAAATACTCATTTTCCCTAAATCGTTTCGTATTTTTTGAAAATGACTATTTTTAATCGCTTTGTCTTTTCAAAACATCCATTATGATCCAAGACTTAAATGCGATTTAAAAATATCAATGTTCAACTGCTTCGCTTTTTAAAAATATACACATACCACAAAAACCTAAAATTGGCTGAAAATAGTACCTATTTCCAACCAATTTGTTTTTTGAAAATATCCGCAAAAGCCAAGATCTCGAAAAATGGTCATTTTAATACCCTTTCGCTTTTTGAAATAACCACAATGATCAAGGACTTTGTGAATTAGCTGAAAAAATAAGAATTTTCTACCGTTCCCCTATCTGAAAATATTCACAAGAATCAAAGTTTTAGAATTGACTCAAAAAATATCAATTTTCAACCGTTTCGCTATTTGAAAATACCCACAAGATTCAAAGTCTTAAATTGTATCAAAAATCCGATTCGCATTTTAAAAATGTCCACAAGGTTCAAAATCTTAATATTAGCTGAAAAATACCCATTTCGAGCCCTTTCGTTTTTTTTTTTTTTGAAAATATTTATAAAGATCAAACACTCAGAATTCGTTCGAAAATTACCATTATGAAACCCCTTTGCATTGGGATACTGTCTACAATGATACAACATTTAACTCAATAAATACCCATCTTCAACCGCTTCGCTATTTCAAAATATCCTCCATTATCATAGACTTAGCATCGACTCGGCAAATATACACATGACCCAAATACTTAAAATAGGTTGAAAATACCTATTGTCAACCGCTTGTTTTTTTTTATGTACGCAAAAACTGGCTCGAAAAATGCTAATTATTAAACCGCCTTTTGAAATAACCACCAAGATCAAAGACTTAGAATTCGCTCGACGAAACAACTATTTTCAACCGCTTTGTATTTTAATAATATCTACAAGCATGAATGCAACATTTAACTAAAAAAATACCATTTCAGCCGCTTCGCCATTTCAAAATATCGCTTATGATCAAAGGTTCAACTGCTTCGCTTTTTCAAATATCCACATAAACAAAAATTTAGAATTAGCTAAAAAAAAAAACAATTTTCAACCTTTTCGCTATTTGAAAATATTCTCAAGAATCAGAGACTTAGAATTCACTCGAAAAATATCAATTTTCAAATGCGTCGTATTTTGAAAATATGTACAACGGCCAAAGTATTGGTTCGCAAAATACGCATTTTAAATCGGTCTGCTTTCTAAAAACATCCACAAGGAAGAAATATTTAAATTTTACTCGACTGAATATCAAAATGAATCAATTATTTTAAATTTACTCGAAAAATATAATTTTCAATCGCTTCACTTTTCGAAAATATCTACGAGGACCAAAGACTTTATAATTGCGTCGCAAAATACCAATTTCCAACCACTTCGTTTTTCAAAAATATCCACAAAGACCAAATTAATACTAAAATTGACTTGAAAAATACTCATTTTAAATTGTTTCCTATTTTGAAAATATCCACAATAAGCAAAGGCCCTTAGAATTGGCTCGAAAAATATTTACTTTCAATTGCTTTACCTTTTGAAAATATCCATAAAAACCGGCTTTACCCTTCCGTTCCTTAACGTTTTCTAGTAATTTCCCAATTTAAATGCGTAATGAATGCATAACATTACATTTTTATTGGTGTTGTAGAAATTTAAATTTCGACAAAGTAAAAAAAAAATAGTATTTTAATGCAAATAGATATGTTTGCATATTTGTATTTGTAATTTTCAATTTTAATCAACTTTTTTTATAACAATTTTCGATAATAATCAGAAATAAAGCACCTAAGGAAATGTCTTTATTGCAATTATTAGTGTAAGCATTATCACCTTCCTCGGTGTAATAATAGTTTTTTACACCATGGAGTGTATATCTATCTATAAGGAAATGATTTTATTTTTGGATATTCTCACCTTGTGCAATAGAAAAGTTCGTCGATAAAACACCATTCCGGTTCCGTAAACATTTCGTTATGATCTGATAACAGATACACAAAATGTTTATGTTCCCTTTACACCCAATTAGAAAAAACGAAAAACATTTTCGTACACTTTTTCTATAAAAGAAAATGATTGATTACCACCGGTCATCTAATAATGAGTTTAAATCATTCAGTCATACTGTTATTTTTAGCACTTAGCTGCCGCCATCACTGTTCAATTAAATTAAAACAACACTGATAGTGTCGATGTCGGTGTGAATTTGTATTTTGTGACAATTCCCGGTATTGATAAGCAATCGACCACATATCGCAATCTGATTATTATTTATTATGTTTTTGAATTTCTGATTAATGTAAGGGGTTTATTTTTATTATTGCTAACATATCTGAAGGGAGAGGGGGGAGATGTAAACTGCAGTTAGGTTCAAAAAATCAAATAACACATTTCAATAGCATATGCAACTTCAATGCTCTATAATTCTTGAAAAAGAATAGTTACATCAGAATGTACTTTTATTTAGGTATCATTAACAATATTTCCTTTCGTATGGTAAAACAGAGGGATATGAATGAGCAGAACATACTAAAAAAATGCATCAATCCGATTGAAAATGCCGAATTTGTAAACCTCGCAATCGTAGTGAAATTAAAACATGCAGAAATATTTTCAATATTTAGGCAATTTTAAGAGTCTGAAGAATAGATAGCTTTGCTTTTGATGCATTATGGGAAATTTGAACGAATACATTTTCCAATATTTTGACATGACGTTTAGGTTATTAATTGCCTAAAATCTCATTGAAAACGGTGTGAGGCTGGAAAACTTAGATTATTAGAGGCAATTTCTGGTGGATTTTATAGCAGATGTTGAGGTAAACGCTACTTTTAGCATATCGATGCGTATAGTTTTTGTGATAAGTAAATATATTTATTCGCCTGAAATAAAACGATCTGTAGATGGGAAAATGGGTCAGGATAGAAGAATCTGGACTGGACAAGCGATAAGCAACGGTTTTGGCAAAATATAGAAGACAAAAAATTCTTTTATTTTATTATATTAATCTTGCATTGTTAAAGTGTTCACCTTTGTCGTGTGGTCTTAAGCACATACAATTTTTTATTTCAGAAGATGCGTATTAGCTACTCAAAATATTTTTTGGATAAAAACATACAAATGTGTAGATGTTTTAAAACGTTAAAAAGCATGTAGTAAAAATTATTATTTGCCAATGCTTACTTACTACTCCAACGAACAAAGCGAGGCGTGATCTTAGTGATCACAGCGAGGCATCAAAATAGGAACACCAGGATTTAATAGGAGCCAATCCCGGAAGTCCTCCCTCCGGCCTGCAGCAGAGACCCCTAAAGTGTGAAGTCTGTTTCAGAAATATATAAAGGGCGGAATTCCGTCCGGTTTGGCTGAAATAAGCTACTGTTTGATCAAGCCATTAAAAAAGTGACACCAGAGGACTGGCGAAAAGCAGTCCCGCATGTGATTGATCAGGAAGAGAAAATGTGGGATCTTGACAACCTAATGGATCAGACGGTCGACCATTTAATTATAATGTCAAGAGGTGATGACAGTTCCTCAGATGACGAAGAATATAACCTATTATAATTCATTTATATAATAATGGATAATAATAATTATTTTATGTAGTCCTTATTCATACCTACTGAGGTTTTATTACTCTATACATTTCTGCAACAGACTATAGAGGGTTAAAACACAGCTCGAAATACTGCTGAGTTTTTAGTGGGTATGCCAGTGGCGAGTCTCACACTACCCCTCTCTCAGGGTGTGCGTAAAAGAGCATTTTCTCAGAACACAAAAAAAACACGGTCCTTTAGAGTGATGCAACTGGGGGGACATGAAAATGATGAATTAAAAAGCAAAAATGTGATTTGTGTTGTAGTTTAAGAAAGTAAAAGTACAAACACGAGTGTTTATAATATATTTAATTAAAGAAATGCATTTTTAACATTAATATTAAACATTATTATAATTAATAATTAAGTCAAATAATATCAATTAAAATAACTTAAAGAATAAATAAAAAAGGTGCTGATATGAAGACCTAAAAAGTTACCCTCCACTTGTAGATAGAGAAATTTATTAATATATAATTAGCCATAACGTTACTGTAATATTTTTAATCTGATTCGTTTTAGCCCGATTTAGTGCTTTTGGTTGGTTTTAGTTAGTCGTTCAATCTACTTTCGGTTAGTTTCAGGTAGTTCCAATTTATTTTAGTCATTTGAACCGTTATTTTGACGTTATAATCAAATTTAATGTTTTTGATTAGTTTTGGTTAGTCGCCAAAATTCGTTTCGTTTTGGTTAGTTTTAACTTGCTTTAATTTTTGTAACCTATTCCGATACGATTTAGCCCGTTTTGGTGCTTTTGGTTACTCTTGATTAGTTCTGGCTAGTTTTAGTTAGTTTTAATTTATTTTAGTCATTTGAACCCGTTCCGATATGTTATAACCAATTTAAATGTTTCTGGTTAATTTTAATTAGTCGCCAAAATTCGGTTAACTTCAGTTAGTTTCAACTTACTTACATATTTTTAGTCTGTTCCGATACGTTTTAGCCGTTTTTGATGCTTTTAGTTACTTTTGGTTAGCTTTGGTTAGTCGTTCAATCAACTTTCGGTTAATTTCAGTTAGTTTTAATTTATTCTAGTCATTTCAACCAATTCCGATAGGTTATAACCAATTTTAATTGTTTTGCTTAGTTTTATTTAGTCACCAAAATTCGGATAATTTGGGTTAGTTTACTTTAATATTTTTAATCTGTTCCGATACCTTTAAACCGTTTTGGTGCTTTTAATTGCTTTTTGTTAGTTTTGGTTAGTCAATCAATACAACTTTCGGTTACTTTCAGTTAGTTCCAATTTAATTTAGTCCTTAATGTCGCGCCCCAGAAAACTACCCGTCCAAAGGGCCTCGACTCCTTGAGAATAAAGATGTATTAAGGAAAACACCAAATGTCACAAAATGCACCTTTACTCTCTGTTGTGGTCCTGCAGGAGTTATACCACAAATACGGCACAAACAAAGCACAAATCCAATTTCCAAACATCCAACCGCCAATACTTCGGATACAGAAACTCTCGATCACGACCAAAAAACTGATTGCTTGATATTGAATTTTACTGACATTAACATTATAATATGACATTTTTTCCCTTTTTTGACCACTCTAGTGCTCTACATGCAGACGTGAACTTTCAATTATCTAATAGTACTTATATTAAGATACTAGTTTGAAAAGACCATATTTTTTCGCACGAGCACGAAATTAGGAAACGACCCGCTTGAGGGGAGTTTCCTAACGTGCGAGTGCGCTAAATGTCTTTTAAAACGTGTAATTTATACTATTTTTTCTATTTTGCAGTTTATTTATGGAAAAACTTTAATTTATTCTAGTCGCGATCAAAAGTTGGGCGGCCATCCTATCACTTTTGACGTCTGTATTAGTAGGAATCCCATTCAAAACGGTGTCAAAATTTTTACTAGTGAGCCTTGACATTCAACAATTTTGTTAATATCATAGCAACCAGTCAACAAAAGTAGTGTCGAAAAGAGCTTCTTTTCGACACTACTTTGCGTATCGAAAAGACGTTATGTTACAAGCCATCGGGCTCTGACATCCTCCCAACTGAGACACTTTTAGCATTTACGCAGGTGTCTCACAACTACCCATTTGTTAAAAGACATTAAATTTTAAGAATAAGACAAAATATTAACATATGTATAAAATAGCAATTTCTACATTTACCATACAAAGTTTACTTATTCTAGAAATCGTCTGGGCTTCTTGGTGGGTCGGCCACCACGTGTGACCTCACTTACTCTAACACTGTTAAACGGAGCGGTTACTCTGCTTTTGGTTTGCACTCCCGCACTACCTGATTTGAGTACCGAATTGTCTTTTGACTTTTGCACTTTAAGACGATCAATGGAGTGTTCGTTGGGGTCTTCATCTTCAGGTATTTCTTGCAGAAGCTTCACGGGTACTTCGTTGACTTGAAGGTCAGGAATCCCAGCAAGAACACCCTCTTCTGCAGGAACACATTCTAGTGGGAACAACCGTTGTATCAGTCTTAGCAACAGACCCTTGCGGGTAATTAGCTTCACCAAACGCCCTTGATTATCCCTTCCCATTATAAGTTCCGATATTCTTCCTAAATTCCAATTCAAACGTTTCTGGATGTCGTTACCTATTAAAACTATCTCTCCCAACTTTATTTCTCGTCCGAGCGTCCCATTTTGAAAAGACTTTAGCTGTCCCAAATATTCGATACGGAACCTATTTCTTAATTCTTCCCGCAACTCCTTCATATGAGTAACCCGTCTACACACCGTTTCACCACCTACTGAATACAAATCAGCCACTCCGTTTTGAGGTCTTTCTTGAAGAAACAACATGGGACTGAAAGGTTCTAGTTCTGTAGAATCTGTAGGCACATAAGTCAATGGTCAAGAATTAATCACCATTTCACAGTCGCACGAACGGTTACCAACTCTTCATAATTCAAGCAGGTGCATCCAAGAGTCTTGCGAAGGAGTTGCTTCATTACACCAACCAAACGTTCCCAGAACCCACCCCACCAAGATGCTGTAGGGGGTTAAATCTTCACCTTTCCACACTGCTTTCAGTAATAATTTCGTCCCAATCCCATCTTTCGAAAGCATTATTTGTACCTACAAAGTTCGTCCCATTGTCACTGTATACAGTTGTTGGCCTCCCACGTCTTGAAATGAACCGGCATAAAGCCTGCATAAAATTAACTGCTGACACGCACAGTAAACAGCGCATGTGAAAAGACAAACCCAGGCCTTTTCATCACCTTTCAATTGTAACGGACCGGCAAAGTCTACGCCAGTAACCTCAAACACGGTTGCATCTCGCACACGATCCAGAGGCAATGGAGGTACACTTGAGCTGAACGATTTACCACTGTATCTCTTACATACTGTACGCCTGGATATTACAAACTTGATGGCGCGTCTTCCCCCCAAAAGCCAAAAGGTTTCGCGCAAAATACAGAGAATTGCTTGAATCTCAACAGGACATTTTTTCTCATGAGTGTCAAAAATAAGGTTCTTCACTATTGGGTGTTTTGCGGGCAACAAAGCTGGAAATCGAAAATGTTCGTCATCGTCTCTGGAACTTATTCTTATCTTCAGACGAATGATCTCATCCTGATCCGTGAATGAATTTAACGTAGCAAATTTCTTGTCTTCTTTTCCTTGGAAGCTTTCTTTTTGCACTTGCTTCAAAGTAAAAACTTCAGCCTTGTTTATCTCGTTCATTCCAAGTTCTACTCTATACTTATTCTGTGGGTTACGTATGTTGTGTAAAAATCTGTACATCCATGCAATCATACGTAGACCATTTATATACATGGAGAATGCCAATTTTCAGAAGACATGCTCGTAGTATCGGTACTGAGCAATGACGTCTCTAACTTCCCCTTCATTTGAAGGTTAATTGCCTTCTCATTATATGTAATGTCTTCTTGAGGCCAATGATCTGAGTCCAGATATAACCATGCAGGTCACTCCCACCATTTTGATTGCAAGAGCTGATTGGCCAAACATCCCCGTGATGGTAGGTCAGCTGGATTCATTGCTCCCGTTAGATGGCTCCATTTGTTAACAGAGGTATATTTCCTTATTTCTGAAACGCGATTATATACGAAAGGCTTCCAGACTTCGCTTCCCGTAATCCAGGAAAGCACAGTGGATGAGTCAGTCCAGAAGAAACAATCGACCTCTACTCCTAAACCCTCTTTCACCAACGTACACAATTCCAATCTCGGAATGGTCAGCTTGCGAATCGGTGCAACTCGACTTTTTGCAGCCACCAGGTGTACAGAAATTTGATTATCACACATGTTTCTTAAAAATACAACGGCTGCATAAGCGTGCTGACTCGCATCAACAAAAGTGTAAAGGCTCAAGTGCTCTGATTCATTTATACCTGCAAATATCCATCTATGTATTTTTATATCCAGTAAAAACTTCAGACCTTAGATCCATCCATAGAAAACTTGTTGGATCTCATTATCAACCGGGGCATCCCAAGGTAGCTTCTTCTCCCAAGTTTTCTGTAACAAAAACTTTGGGATTAAAGTTGTAGGACTTGTAAAACCAATTGGATCAAATATCCTTTGTGCTAACGATAACATTTTCCTCTTAGTAATAGGTTCAGCCATTAATTTATCTAGATCCTTTAAACATTCTGGACTAATACCTATCGTGTCAGTTTCAGTGTTCCAGATCAATCCCAACAAAGCAGTAGTTTGAAGTATTTCACTGGTCTTAACTTGATGTAAAAACTCCCACCCTCGAAGATCGAATTTGGCTTCTGCCATCACCATAGTTGAATCCTGTATAAAACGTTTTAACGTATCTTCGTCTTGAAAACTTGTCACACAGTTATCGACATAAAAGCTCTTTAATAGTCTCAGTAAGTTCTCTCTATTATAAGATCCATTTCCTTGACAGTTTTCCACAGCCTTATAAAGATGATGCTCCAATGTGACTGCCAACAGAAAAGGACTGCTGCTTATTCCAAAAACGATTCTGCTATGACGGGAAATCTTCTCCTGGCCACTAGAGTTAATCCAAAGGAAGCGCAGAAAATCCCTGTCTGTCTCATGGATGATAATCTGGAGAAAGGCTTTGCGTATATCGGCAACCACTTGAGATAACCCACCTCTTTAAAATACTATTTCATTAGACCTGATACATTCATTTTTGAGACACCCTATATATGTGTATATTTTGAGAGACCCCTTATACATGTAAAAGATAAAAACAGGTCATAAATTGAAGTCAAGTTTTGCGAGGTTTTTTGGAGGATATCCGAAAGGTATTGCTCGAGAACGGAGCATAGAGAGTCAGAAGCCAGCGAAGTGTACGGTTTATTTTGGTGAATTGTTTTGCTTCTGTGTTGAAATATGTCATTACAAGTCGGTAAAATGAAACTTATAATATTGTTATTAACTTAATTTGCACCATTATATATTTTATTTTCATGGACAATAAATACTTGATGGCATAACATGTGTATATATTTTGATATTGCTATTAACATAATTTGCATAAATATTTCTTCTATTTCATTGATAATTAATATTTGATGGTATAACATGTGTTTATATTTTGATATTGTTGTTAACTTAATTTGCATAAATATTTCTTCTATTTTCATTGATAATTCATATTTGATGGTATAACATATGGATATATTTTGATATTATTATTGACATAATTTGCACAATTATTTCTTTTATTCTCATTGATAATTCATATTTGATGGGGTATATATTTAATGAAATCGTTTTATGATATGAACAACACTACTTTAAATGAAAACAAAAATGTATTGTTTGCTGTCTTTTTGTGCTGGAATTTTTGGTTTTAGTACGACTGTGATGGCAAGAAAGAGCTTTTGTGAAATTACTAACATTTTCCTACCTTGACGGGAGAATATCCTAGTTATAAATGTAATGATCATTCTAGAGATATTGGCCCTAATTTTAACTTTAGCTGAGTAGCCTCCGTAACCCAGGACCTCAGTACCCTCCAGCGGCGTCTGGCTAACTAACACCCCTCTTCGGTAGTGTAGTCGTTATGACATCCGCGTCTGGCACGCGGGAGACTCGGGTTCAATTCCCGACCGTTGAGCTATCTCTTCAGTTTTAAATGTTTTGTTACAAGTGTAGAGCTACAAGTTGTGGTACGGGAGACAGTAATTTAATTAATTATAATACTAATAAATTATACCGCATAATTCGGTTTAGGAATTTAGATCGAGGGTTTCTCTGCCGTACTCTTTCCCCTCGTGAATTCCAGGCTGAGTCCGGCACGTTTTTCTTTAATAAATTAGGCGTATTAGGAATCTGTTGTTTAATTTACATGACGCACCTTTCCCTCAAATTTCCCTAATTGTGTTTAGTCGAAGCGCAATCCGAATAATTAAATATTGTGTAAGATATAATAATAACACAAAGTAGGGCTTGGTTTTCTTTTTAATCTAATTTGACGATCATTGGTAAAATAAAGACAAAGCACAATTTTAGTTATCTGTTTCAACTATGTTGAATCGACCCGGGTACGTTATACTACACACTCCTAATAGTCCTAATTTGTTTTTGCGAAATCTAAACAGAATCGTGGGAATTAATTCAATTAAATTGACTCCCTTCTCCAGGCATTCGTTCAACGAGGGCGCTTCTTTTTCTTTAGCAGAGGCGTCAAAAACCGGTCTAATTCTAGTTGTGGTGTTCTCTTTTATAACTGGTCGATAGGGTAGGGTAATTAATGTAAATTTAATGCTTTTGGTTATTCGCCAAAATTTGATTAGTTTTGGTTAGTTTTAACTTACCTTAATTTTTGTAACCTGTTCCAATATGTTTTAGCCCGTTTTTGTGCTTTTAGTCACTTTTGGTTACTTTCGGTTAGTCGTTCAATCAAATTTCAGTTAGTTTCAGTTAGTTCCAATTTATTCTAGTCATTTGAACCGATTCCGGTACTTTATAATCAAATTCCAGTTTTTTGTTAGTTTTGGTTAGTCGCCAAAATTCAAAGTTTTTAATACTTCGATAACATAAACAAAGTTTTTAATACTTCGATAACATTAGGCGTCCGTATAAACAAGCACTCTCATCTCTCACGTGTATGACGTCATGTGGTAAATGTAGCATGCACTTTTTCACGATTTGAGGCCCCATGCGATAACAGAAACATTTTCAGTGTCAAAAAATCTTTGGCCGAATTGAAGGAGCTTATTCGAAAAGTAAATTCGGGTTGATTTAGGAATAGAATCTCAATAAATTAGACACTGTTTACAATAATTACAATTTTATCCAATTTTCTCTAAAATTTTACATCATTATCAATAATTGCTAGGTATGCTTACCCTTAAATGGCCTCTGGTCCATTTTTTCTCGTCGTAAGTTTCATTATCTTGGGGACTTGATCCATAAATCTCATCCTCGTCCTCACTTATAAGACTTACGTTTGATGAAAGTTGTCTTTCAATGGACATTTTGGTAATTAGCGGTTAAACACTAAATAAAACAGAAAAACACCGTCAGAACACTTTATTTTATATTTTTGTGTAGATTTGCTTTTACTTCTGAAAGGAAGTTTTATTATAAGTACACCTAAATTTAAATATTTATAACTCCACTCTCAAGGAAATATATTAAAATTAAATGTCACACATAATATTAAATAATACATATGCATTAAAAAAAGCGTATGTATAATAACAAAAGCCACGTTAAAAATCCACAGCAAAATATATTTCTCAAAATGCTTACTGAAACCTGGATTTAAGCGCCATGATGTTATTATAATAAGTCTAGGGGTAACTTCAGGAACACGAATTCAGGGCCGTTCTTACATATAATTTTTCGTTTATGTTCGCCTAAACATATTCAGAACTGGTAATTTATATTTTTTTATAGGTATATATTATAATTTTTATTTTTTATTTTTTTATTCATATGAACAACGCTAATGGGTTCTATTAATACACTTTCTTTATTTTCAGATGTCCGACAGAAAGACAAAACAGTTTTCCGGAGCACATTACTAGAAAAAGAAATTAAAAAAGGAAGAAAATTAGGCGATTCTCTGGAAAAATTCTTGAAAATTGAACCAGTTCCGTCAACATGGTCACCAAGTAGAAATATTTCATACACTTAGTTGTAACTTTGCGAATATTTTTAACTTTGCGAATAATAATAATAATAATAATAATAATAATAATAATAAACATCCTTTATTTCCAAAGACATGTACATGTATGGAATGCGTCATATGTGTACTATAATAGTTGTACAGTGGTAAACTTACAATTTATTTTAAAACACTCCAATCAGAAGTGCATATAAAACGTGTATACACAGAAAAAAAACAAACAAACAAACAGACAAGGGTTAACCAAAGTCATTTAAAAAAACAAACAAACATGGGTTAGCCAAAATCATTTAAAAAACTATCGAGCTCATAATATTCTTTCTCTATTAAGAGACATTTGAGATGCCTTTTAAAAGTAGTCATATTAGGTGCATTCTTTATAGAAATAGGCAGTCTATTAAAAAGCTTTAAACCCAGGTGTTGTGGAGAGTCTTTACTTACATTAAGTCTACACTTTACTGATCGAAATTCATTTCTTTTGTGTGTGAAATGGTCATGGACACTATTATTACAAGCAAATTGGGATTTGTTCTCAAAAATATATTTGCAGATTTCATAAACGAATATGCAAGTCAGTGTAAGTATACCAAGAAATCTAAATTTACCGCAACATGATGCAGTTGGTTTCATGCCCAACATACATCGAACAACCCTTTTTTGTGTTACAAAGATAACTTTGGCGGCACTAGATGCTCCCCAGAAACAGATTCCATCCATAGTGCAGCCTTGAATTCACATAGGCATTATACACATTAAGCAGCTGCGCTTGAGACAAGACAGATTTTAAATTTCTCATCATAAAACACAAACTACTAAGCGTGGCACTCAGCACCTCACACTGCCTTCTCCAGTTTAAATTTTCGTCTATAATCAAACCCAAAAATTTGGTTGTGGCAGAACGTGAAATTTAGCTGTTCCCAACTTTGATTGAAATATCTAAGTTGTTTTGGTTTTGTGCAGTATGGAACCTCATATAGGTGGTTTTAGAGATGTTCAAACGCAGAAAATTGTCATTAAACCAGTTAAAGAGAACCCCGAGACCAGCGTTACAGACCCCCTCCATTTCATAATTTTTTGTTGACACGACAAATGACGAATCATCCGCAAATAATGCTGCTGTCCAATTAGGATCAGTACTGCGAACTAAGTCATTAATGTAGGTTATAAATTTAGAAGGGCCCAAGCACTGATCCCTGGGGAACTCCCACATCAACTGTTAACGTGCTTGAATTATAGACACCCTGGTTCGGTGAAGCCAGTGACACATACTGTTCCCGTTCAGACAAAAAAGAGGACAACCAAGAAAAGGCCGGCCCCCTTACCCCGTATCAATCTAGCTTCTCCATAAGAAGAGGTACATTAACGCAGTCAAAAGCCCTGCTAAGACCACAAAAGATCCCAGCAGGGCATTGCTTATTCTCAAGGTGAGTTATTAATTTATTAAAAAAATATTGTATTGCAGACGAGGTCGTGCGTCCCCGTCTAAATCCAAATTAACATTGGGAATGAATATTTTGAGATACGAAAAAGCCCTCTAGTCTACTCAAAATCGCGTACTCGAAAATCTTGGAAAATACCGAAATCAGGGCTACCGGCGTACCGGCCTATAGTTTTCTGCCAAACAGCAATCTCCCCTTTTATATATCGGTACTATTTTGTTCATTTTAATTATTTTTGGGAAAGACCCAGCGGTAAATGAAAGGTTAATAAGATGAGTCAGAATCGGTAACAGAGCCGTCTGTACTTTTCTAATAAGAAATGCAGAGACATTGTCAAAACCCGATGACTTTTTGTTATTTAATTTATTTTTAATTATTGATGAAAGTTCATGTTCATTTAAAGGGTTTAAATATATGCTATTTAAATTAGGTTGAATTTGCGGCCTATATTCATTATATCTTTGAATATCATTGATAATATTTAGCGGAGCGTTTTGAAAAAACTTGTTAGAAAGCCCCCATTTATAATATGGGCTTTCTATAGGGCGAGACCAATCGGGACAAAAACTTCGTAACGGTACGTCGGATCGCTCTGAAACTTATACCAATCGATTTGTAATCGAAAAAAAAATTTTTGATTTTTTGTCTGTATGTATGTGTGTGTATGTGATGGGATCGACTACAGGTCGCAATTTTGAAGGTAGCGACTTGAAATTTGGCATACAGGTAGAGGTCCACGAACCCTCGGAACCTATTGATTTTGGTTACGATCGGTTAATATACAGGGTGTGAAAACAGGACAAGTTACCGTTTTTTGGCGTTTTTTGGCATTTTGTCCGTGTAAACAATGACCAACTTCTCTTTTTTTGATGTCAAATGAAAGTATTCGGTAAGACACGTATTTTTGTTCCTTTGCTCTTTTGCTCTAATTGTTATACAGGGTGTGAAAACAGGACAAGTTACCGTTTTTTGGCATTTACAGGTCGCAGTTTTGAAGATAGCGACTTGAAATTTGGCATAGAGGTAAAGGTCCACAAACCCTCGGAACCCATTGATTTTGGTTACGATCGGTTAATATACAGGGTGTGAAAACAGGACAAGTCACCGTTTTTTGCTATTTTTGTCCGTGTAAACAAGGATAATATTCTTTTTTTGATGCCAAATGAAAGTATTCGGTAAGACACGTATTTTTGTTCCTTTGCTCTTTTGTTCTAATTGTTATACAGGGTGTGAAAACAGGACAAGATACCGTTTCTTGGCATTTACAGGTCACAATTTTAAAGATAGCGACTTGAAATTTTGCATAGAGGTAGAGGTCC